>OY740783.1:129391648-129438870 GCA_963514005.1 Raja brachyura
CTACACACTGCGGACAATTCACAATTCTTACCCAAGCCAATTAACCAGCAAACACGCACGTCTTTGGAGTGTGGGAGCACCCCTAGCGAAATCCCATGCGATCACGGGGAGAGTGTACCAACTCCATACAGACAGCACCCGTAGTCAGGATCGAACCCGGGTCTCGGGCGCTGTGAAGCGGCAACTCCACCGCTGCGCCACCGTGCCTCTATTTCTGAATTTCGTGAGCTAGTTTCCGCGAGATAGTTGTGTTACACGTTATAATACATTAACTTTGTCTCTCTCTCTCTCTCTCTCTGTTTCGCCACAGATGCTGCCTGACCACCTGAGTGTTCTCAACACACTACATGGTTCTATTTTATTTCAGATTAGCAGCATCTGCGGTTATTTTTGCCACGCAACTGGGGGCAGTACGGACGGCTGGTCATTTAAAAGGGAAGTCTGGCGTTTGTTCTCAAATAAAAAATACCAATGAATTCAAAGAGCTCCGTCTTCAGCTTTGTATTTTCTGCACGCTGCTTTCTTGAGACAGTCGACCCCCTCCCCCCCCCCCCCCCCATCTCAGAGTGTCCTGGTCTCAGCACACTTGAGTGGGGGAGTGGGGGGGGGGGTGAGCTGGAAGACAAGAGGGTGGGTGCAACCAAGGCAGGTCCAGCAGCTTTTCCCCTTCAGCCTCTGATGTTCCAGAGAAAACGATCCAACCTCCTCTCCCTGTGGCCAATACTCTCCAATCCAGGCATCATTCTGGTAAGCCCTCATCTGCACCCTCTCCAAACCCTCCGCATCCCTCCTGTAATGGTTTAGGTTGCCACGGTTGCCCGGCCAGATGCAACTAAATTTAAAGTGGCTGCAATTCTTCCCAATAACCCTCTCTGGCTTAACCCCCTCCCTTCACCACCTCCAGTTTAAATTCCAGTCGGAATATTTTGGAGGGCCAAGTAACCAAGAACCAAGACCCAGAACTGCACGCGATGCCACAAAGGCCTACAAAGCTGCATCGTGAGTTCTTGACTCTTTTACTCAATACCACGGCCGATGCAGGCAAGCAAACGCCCCCACCTTCTTTACCGCTCTATCCACTTGTGTTCCCAAGTTCATAAGTTGTAGGAGCAGAATTAGGCCATTCGGCCCATCAGGTCCGCTCCGCCATTCAATCATGGCTCATCTATCTGTCTTTCCCTCTCAACCCCCAACCTCCTGCCTTCTCCCTGTAACCCCTGATGCTGATCAAGAATATCCCAATCTTTGCCTTAAAAAAAAATCCATTGATTTGGCCTCCACAGCCGTCTGTGGCCACTTTCAGGGAGTTATGGACTTGGACCCCCCCAAGTTCCATGTCAACATCAACGCTGGCTTTGACTGTGTTCTTCCACCTTACGTTTGACCTCCCAAAGTCGAACGCCTGGATGAGCCCACGGAAGGGTCTGTGAGGGCAATGTGTTGCCCCGTGGTCGCGGGTTGAGGGGCGGCCTGGGCTTGTGTTATTTACAGAGTGCCTGCTCCTCTCCCTTCTCCCCTCCTCTCTCCCTCCCCCTCCTCCTCCTCCTCCTCCTCCTCCTCCTCTCCCGTCTGTCCGCCTGAGGAAATGGCCCTCTCCCGGCCGCAGAGACATCAGCTGCTGCAGACGCTGTTGACCGACACCAGTCCCGGGTCGACCAGACCCATCTCCTCGTGCTCGTTGATGCACAGCCGGTAGCCGCAGCCCCTCTTCTTGGGCAGCGGGACCGCCCCGGCGGCTCTCGGCGCCCCCGCCCCCCCGCGCTGGGCGCCGGTGCTGGGGGGCAGCAGGAAGCCCACGCTGCCCGCGATCAGCATGTGCCAGATGCTGTGGATGTAGAAGTAGTTGCCCTCAGTCTCCACGAAGGCGTAGAGCCCCACGGCCGAGGTGGCGATGACCGTGCCCGGGAAGAGGTAGAAGACCCAGCGCTTCCAGGTGGGCGGGTAACAGTGGCGTCTACTGATCGCCCGCACTGTCTGCAAGAGAGGTCATCGCCACATCACTCACAGAACCAGAATTTGGCCATTAGGCCCATAACATTTACCACCATTCAATCACAGAGTCTTAGAGTCCAATGCCCCTGTGCCACTGTGGAGACTTTGCACCCCACCCAAGGTTTCCGTGCGGTTCCCGGAGGTCTTCCTCAGTCTCCCTAATGGTCGAAAGTGGTTTCCGCTTCTTCTATGTTCGGGCATTTATTTCAACAAATTGAAAAAAACCTCCGGGAACCGCACGGAAACCTTGGGTGGGGCGTAAAGTCTCCAGAGGTTCAGGTTTCCTAAGTGGGACAGGGGCATTAGAGACACAGAGTCGCAGAGTCACAGAGACACAGAGTCGCAGAGTCACAGAGACACAGAGACACAAAGACACAGAGACACAGAGTCACAGAGACACAGAGTCACAGAGACACATAGACACAGAGTCACAGAGTCACAGAGACACAGAGTCACAGAGACACAAAGACACAGAGACACAGAGACACAGACACAGAGACACAGAGACACAGAGACACAGACACACAGACACACAGACACACAGAGTCATAGAGACACAGACACACAGAGACACAGACACACAGAGACACAGAGTACGGAGTCACAGAGACACACAGTCACAGAGTCACACAGACACAGAGACACAGAGTCACACAGACACACAGACACAGAGACACAGAGTCACACAGTCACACAGTCACACAGAGACACAGAGACAGAGACACAGAGTCACAGAGACACAGAGTCACAGAGACACAGAGACACAGAGACACAGAGTCACACAGACACAGAGACACAGAGACACAGAGACACACAGACACAGAGACACAGAGACACAGAGACACACAGACACACAGACACAGAGACACAGAGACACAGAGACACAGAGACACACAGACACAGAGACACACAGACACAGAGACACAGAGTCACAGAGTCACAGAGTCACAGAGTCACAGTCACACAGAGACAGAGACACAGAGTCACAGAGTCACAGAGTCACAGAGTCACAGAGACACAGAGACGCAGAGTCACACAGAGACAGAGACACAGAGTCACAGAGACACAGAGTCACAGAGACACAGAGACACAGAGACACAGAGTCACACAGACACAGAGACACAGAGACACACAGACACACAGACACAGAGACACAGAGACACAGAGACACACAGACACACAGACACAGAGACACAGAGACACAGAGACACAGAGACACACAGACACAGAGACACACAGACACAGAGACACAGAGTCACAGAGTCACAGAGTCACAGAGTCACAGTCACACAGAGACAGAGACACAGAGTCACAGAGTCACAGAGTCACAGAGTCACAGAGACACAGAGACGCAGAGTCACACAGAGACAGAGACACAGAGTCACAGAGACACAGAGTCACAGAGTCACAGAGACACAGAGACGCAGAGTCACAGAGACACACAGACACAGAGACACAGAGACACAGAGACACAGAGTCACAGAGTCACAGAGACAGAGAGTCACAGAGTCACAGAGTCACAGAGACACAGTCAGTCTTTGGGTCTTTGACTCTCCACATCATGGAAACAGGCCTTTCGGCCCAATAATGTTCCATCTACATTGGTCCCACCTGCCTCCATTTGGCCCATATCCATCTAAACCTGTCCAATCCATTGTTCCATACACCCACCACCCTTTGCATGAAAAAGTTACCCCTCAGGTTCCTATTAAATCTTTCCTGCCTCACCTTAAACCTAAGCCCTCTGGCTCTCGATTCCCCTACTCTGGGCACGAGACTGTGCGTCTACCCGATCTATTCCTCTCATGAATCATGGCTGATCTATCTTTCCCTCTCAACCCCATTCTCCTGCCTTCTCCCCATTACCCCTGACATCTGTAGTAAATAAAGATCTGTACTAATCAAGGATCTGAAGAAGGGTCTCGACCCTGTAAAGTCGCCTATTCCTTTGCTCCATTGATGCTGCCTCAACCGCTGAGTTTCTCCAGCATTTTTGTCGACCAAGGATCTGTTAATCGTCACTGCCTTCTTTTTGTAACTTTTGACACCCTTACTGATCAAGAACCTATCAAGCTCCACTTTAAGAGTACCCACTGACTTGGCCTCCACAGCCTTCCATGGCAATGAATTCCTCCGATTCACCACCCTCTGACTAAAGAAATTCCTCCTCGTCTCCATTCTAAAGGTACGTCCTTTCATTCTGAGGCTGTGCCCTCTGGTCCTGTGTCGTCTGGTCCACCAGAGGACACATCCCCTCCACATCCACTCTATCCGGGCCTTTCACTATTCTGCTTCTTTCAATGAGGTCCCCACCTCATCCTTCTAACCTCCAGCGAGTACAGGCCCAGAGCCGTCAAACAGTCGTCGTACGTTAACCCAATCATCCCAGGTCATCCTGGCAAACCTTGGCAGGTACGGTCTCCTTACCCAAGCGATGGCCATGACTCCAAGAGCAAACAGGCTTGGTCCCAACAGATTCCACAATCCATGCCGGTCCAACTGCAGAGCCATCGACAGCAGCATGGCGCCCAGGAGGTAGAGGATCTGCCAAAGGGCAAAGGTCAAGGGTCAGCAAGCGCCAGGGTCATATAACCATATAACAATTACAGCACGAAAACAGGCCATCTCGGCCCTTCTAGTCCGTGCCGAACACTTACTCTCACCTGGTCCCATCTACCTGCACTCAGACCATAACCCTCCATTCCTTTCCTGTCCATATACCTATCCAATTTATTTTTAAACGATAAAATCGAACCTGCCTCCACCACTTCCACTGGAAGCTCATTCCACACAGCTATCACTCTCCCAGTAAAGAAGTTCCCCCTCATGTTACCCTTAAACTTTTGTCCCTTAATTCTCAAATCATGCCCTCTTGTTTGAATCTTCCCTACTCTCAATGGGAAAAGCTTATCCACGTCAACTCTGTCTATCCCTCTCATCATTTTAAAGACCTCAATCAAGTCCCCCCTTAACATTCTGTGCTCCAAAGAATAAAGACTGATCTTGTTCAACCTTTCTCTGTTACTTCGGTGCTGAAACCCAGGCAACATTCTAGTAAATCTCCTCTGTACTCTCTCTATTTTGTTGACATCTTTCCTATAATTTGGCGACCAGAATTGTACACCATACTCCAGAATTGGTCTCACCAATGCCTTGTACAATTCAGTCTGATGAAAGGTCTTGACCCGAAACGGCGCCTATTCCTTCTCTCCATAGATGCTGCCTCATCCCACCATAGTTTCTCCGGCATTTTTGTCCACCTTCGAATTTTCCAGCAACTGCAGTTCTTTCCCAAACAACTGAACAGCTTAGTCTAGTTTATTGTCACGTTTACCGAGGTACAGGGAAAAGCTTTTGTGTTGTGCACTACCCAGTCAGCGGTAGGCTACACATGAGTGCGTGCGTGTGTGTGTGTGTGGGTGCGCGTGCGTGTGTGCGTGCGTCTCTGTGACCAACACTGACCTGCTTGAGCACGGGCTGAAGCCGGGCCATGGCGATGACTGTGACCCAGACGGACATGAGTGAGCCGAGGAAGTCACAGAACTGCAACACATCGTAGTCCATGATGCAGAACACCACGATGCCCGGCTGGTCACACGCATGGTAGAACTGTGGGGGACAGCGTCACACAGCGTCACACACGGGGTCACACAAAGGGTCACACACGGGGTCACACACGGGGTCACACACGGGGTCACACACAGCGTCACACACAGCGTCACACACATCGTTACACACGGGGTCACACACAGCGTCACACACATCGTTACACACGGGGTCACACACAGCGTCACACACACTATCACACACAGGGTCACACACGGGGTCACACACGGGGTCACTCATGGGGTCACACAGGGGTCACTCACGGGGTCACACACGGGGTCACAAGCGGGGTCACACACGGGGTCACACATGGGGTCACACACGGGGTCACACACAGGGTCACACAAAGGGTCACACACAGGGTCACACACGGGTCACACACACTATCACACACGGGGTCACACACGGGGTCACACACACGGGGTCACACACACGGGGTCACACACACGGGGTCACACACAGCGTCACACACGGGGTCACTCACGGGGTCACACACGGGGTCACACACACGGGGTCACACACATGGTGTCATACACGGGGTCACACACACTCACAGAGGCATGCACACACACACACACACAAACACACACACTCAAACACACACACACACTCAAACACACACATTGTCACAGACAGACACACACACTCAAACACACACATTGTCACAGACACACACACACACACACACAGTGACTCACGCATACAGAGTACACATACGCACAGTCACACACTCATACACACTAATGGTCCTGTCCCACTTAGGCGACTTTTTAGGCGACTGCAGGAGATTATGCGGTGGCCACATGTTTGCGGGCGGTTGCCGGGGAGCCGCCTTCATGGTCATGAGGAGTTCCCGCATTCTGGGAACCAGTCGCGGCCTCATCATGGTGAAAAATGAGGCCTTACCGGGTCGCCGTGCGGTAAGCTCCGGTGTGCGGTGACCGCCGTCTCCCAACATCGTGGCTGCGGAGCGTCGAGCCGTGGGCGGCGCCGGATGTAGAACACCGCGGAACCTGGGATCCGAGATCGCCGGAGTCGGCGCTCCAGCCAACGCGGCCTGAGGACTTCGAGTGCCGCGGTCTCCGGGGAGGAAGCCCCCGCTCCAGGCATTTCCAAGCCGCTGAGGAATTGTTCACCCGACGCCGGGGAATTTAGACAGGGCAAGCGGGGGAGAACGCTGTCTGAAAAATTCACAGTTATCGCCCGTTTTTCAGGCAACTGCCGGCAACTTGACAGTCGCCGGCAATCCGCTGAATAGTCCCCCAAATGGGACAGGCCCATAACTCACTCAGGCAGAAACAGATACACACAGTTGCAAATAAGGACATATTGTCACATTTGCACACACGCACACTCTCACACATGGGTCGAAGGTTGGGGTCGCGCGTAGGGTTGTGATCGAACAATCGGAGAGGATTGGGTTAAGGAGGAATGAGGAGTGTCCATAATGGAGTGAGGGTCAGAGGCAAAGGGTTCAAAGGGTCAAGTGAGGGATGAATGGTTGAGGAGATGAAAGGTCAAGTGTGGGACTTCAAAGGTCGTGAGGGAACAAAGGTCAACTGTGAGGTACAACGGATCGGGAATGTGATCAAAGGTCAACTTTGAGGGATCAAAGGTTGGGAATGAGAAATCAAAGATCCAGTGGGAGGGACTAGTGGTTGAGGAAAGATCAAAGGTCAAAAGGAAAAGGTCAAGAAGTGAGATCAAAATTCAAGTGAAGGGCAATAAAATTCGACAACGATGAGAATCCAAAGGGATCAAAGGTTGAGGATGAGAGTGCGTGAAGTGTGCGTGATCAGGGTTGAGGGTGAGAGTTCAAAGGATAAGGTTGCGGGAACAAGGGTTGAGGGTGAGATTCCAAAGGTCAGGATTGAGGGATCAAGTGTTGACGATGAAAGTTCAGAGGTCAAGCTGGAGGCAAAGGGTCGGGAGGATCCACAGCTCAAGGGGTCCAGGGAAGGAGAGGACGGCAGGCCCCGGGGCCAGTGCGAGGTGGGTTTGCGAGGGGTTGTCCCACTGACCGTGGAGAAGAACATGGTGAAGATGTAGACAGAGGCCTCCAGCAGGTAGTTGCCGCGGATGGCGATGGCGACGGGCGGCACAAACATCAGGTTGCTGAGGCACAGCAGCAGGGTGGAGAGGAGCTGGAAGCTGTAGGAGTACGCCTCCATGTTGTCCGTGCAGCCCCAGCCGTCCCATCCTGAAACACAGGTATGGCCGTCAGCACTGGAGCAGGCTCTTCGGCCCATCTCACCCCTGCTAGCCCACTGGGAGAACTCCCCAATTAGAGTCAATAGTCACACAGCGTGGATTCTGGCTCTTCGGCCCGTCTCACCCCTACTAGCCCATCGGGAGAACTCCCCAATTAAAGTCAATAGTCACGCAATGTGGATTCTGGCTCTTCGGCCCGTCTCACCCCTGCTAGCCCACTGGGAGAACTCCCCAATTAGAGTCAATAGCCACACAGTGTGGATCCTAGCTCTTCGGCCTGTCTCACCCCTGCTAGCCCACTGGGAGAACTCCCCAATTACAATCAACAGTCACAGCGTGGAAACAGGCTCTTCGGCCCTTCACACCCATCATAGCTCTCCGCGAGAGCTGTCCAGTTAGAGCTATAGAATGATATGGCTCTTTAGCCCATCCTGGTGCTGCTAGCTCTACAAGAATGCCTTTCAATTAGGGCTTTGCCGCTTGCCCCCCCCCTCCCCCATCCCCCCTCATTTCCCCCATTGCTCACTCACTCACTCCCTCCCTCCCTCCCTCCACAGAAGACCCTTTCCCTCATCCCCTCCCCCCGAAACAGAAGGTCCTTTCCTTCCCCGATTCCCCCCGCAGCCCGTACCTGCTTTACACTCGCAGGCAGCATAGAGGTAGTTGTTGGTGCGCAGCAGCTTGCACTGGCCGTAGGTGCCGCACTCGTTGATGCAGGGCGTCAGGAACATCCGCAGGTACACCTCCGCCGTCACGTTGCTGCACTCCTCAAACCTGCCGGGGCCAGGAGGGGGACGTCAGCCGCTGCACCCCCCGCGCGGTCATGTGACTAACCCCACCCATGTGACCAGCACACCCATGCGACCATCGCCCTCTGTGTGAGCGATACACCATGTGACCAACCGCAGCACGTGGCCATCATGTGACCATCCCACCCATGTGACCAGCACACCCGTGCGACCATCGCCCTCTGTGTGAGCGATACACCATGTGACCAACCGCAGCACGTGGCCATCATGTGACCATCCCACCCATGTGACCGGCACACCCATGTGACCATCGCCCTCTGTGTGAGCGCTACACCATGTGACCCACCGCAGCACGTGGCCATCATGTGACCATCCCACCCATGTAACCGGCACACCCATGCGACCATCGCCCTCTGGGTGAGCACTATACCATGTGACCCACCACAGCACGTGGCCATCATGTGACCATCCCAAACCATGTGACCAGCACACCCATGTGACCATCGCCCTCTGTGTGAGCGATACACCATGTGACCCACCGCAGCACGTGGCCATCATGTGACCATCCCACCCATGTAACCGGCACACCCATGCGACCATCGCCCTCTGGGTGAGCACTATACCATGTGACCCACCACAGCACGTGGCCATCATGTGACCATCCCAAACCATGTGACCAGCACACCCATGTGACCATCGCCCTCTGTGTGAGCGATACACCATGTGACCCACCGCAGCACGTGGCCATCATGTGACCATCCCACCCATGTAACCGGCACACCCATGCGACCATCGCCCTCTGGGTGAGCACTATACCATGTGACCCACCACAGCACGTGGCCATCATGTGACCATCCCAAACCATGTGACCAGCACACCCATGTGACCATCACCCTCTGTGTGAGCGATACACCATGTGACCAACCCCAGCACGTGGCCATCATGTGACCATCCCAAACCATGTGACCAGCACACCCATGTGACCATCGCCCTCTGTGTGAGCGCTACACCATGTGACCACACCACCATGTGACCAGCGCCATCACGTGACCCACCACAGCCCGTGGCCATCATGTGATCGTCACCCACCATGTGACAATACCATGTGACCACAGCACTGTGACCAAAGACCCTATAGCGGAGCAAGATAGACCACTCCTGCTAAATGCATTGGGCTGATGTGTAGTACGCAACGGAGCGGAACGTGGGCCTTTTTTTCATCCATTTCAGTAACCCGACCCGACCCGACTCGCAGTGTAATCAGCATTGCGGGGGAACAGTTTGTGTTAATAAATTATAATTCTGAAAATGAGGAGAAGATATTTACCAAAGAACTCTTATTTTTGCGAGGATGTTTCCGTAAACGAAAGATCCTATGGGATCTTTGGTGTGGAGACGGAAGCCGGTTACGGAAATGGGGCCAGAAATTACCCATGAATCTGCCCATGACCGTACTATATCTTTTTCGTCTAGTGGTCTATCTTGCTCGCTATAGGATCTTTGACCGTGATCATTACCCCATGTGATCATCGTGAGACTGTCATGTGACCATCACCCCATGTGATCATCGTGTGTCCAGCACCTACCATGTACCTGTCATGTGACCATCACCTACCATGTGACCAAAATGCCAGGTGAACCTCATCCCATGTGGCCACCGCTCACGGATGTGACCATCATGTGACCACCACCCACCATGTGAGCACCACCGGTCACATGACTGCCGCCCATCATGTGACCACCACCGGCCATCCCACAATGGGAAACCCTAGAGCTCCGGAGAATCAGGCTCAGACTTATTGCAATTTACAAGGAGATTCACAAAATCACGCCCTCAAATCTCCCATCATTCCCAGAGCACCAACTACCATGAAACGAGACAAAATAACGGTCCCTACATCATCAACTGGCAAGATTTCAATAAACTTTGGGACCAATATTCCCTTTACCCAAGGGCGATAAGGGAATGGAATATGTTACCATCCAACACACGTGCTGCTCCTGGTGTTAATAAGTCATTTAAAAAGGGGATTGAGCAACTAGATCTCCTCAACTTGGTGAAAAAGGCCCACTTCACAATGTAATCACTGCTCTACTCACTCCGACCTGCACCAGATAACCACTGATGAGGTGTTTGCGCAGTCATCAATCAGAACCAGAACCAGAACCAGGAGAGGACATCTCCCTGGGGTGGGGAGGAGATAGGTTGCCAACTTTCTCACTCCCAAATAAGGGACAAAAGGGTCAAAATACGGGACAAATTCCTGACGGCAGTCCATTGACCGACTCGGCCGTGGCTGGGTGAATGATGAGTTGGCCCGGGTGCTGGACTGCACACAAAGCCCAGCCGGCGGGCCAGCTGAGGAGTTGTGGCCGTGGCACCCCATCCAACTCATGAACCGATGATCGGCCGTGAGAAGGAGGGGGTGGTGGTGGAGTCGGCGGTAAGCGAAGGTCCGAAGGTCGGGCAGCTGGCCGGGCTGCCGACCGACCGACCGACCGACGGGGCTACGGGCGAGGCGCTGCTGCTGCTGCTGCACTCCACGGGCTACACTACGTCGGGACGGGTGAGGCGGGGTCGGACGCGGCGCTCCTACCCGACAGTCCCCTCAACCCGAGTAGTAGCGGTCAAATACGGGACAAGGGCGGTCCTGTATGGGACAAACCAATTTAGCCCAATATACGGGATGTCCCGGCTAATACGGGACAGTTGGCAACCCTAGTGGAGATGACAACAACCAAGGCGCAAGCGCCTGGCGAGAGCGTGGGACTGCCGGGGGGGGGAGGACAGTCGGTGAGACTGAAGGCCGGGTTTTCCATCGACAGGACAATTATAACACCATATAACCATATAACAATTACAGCACGGAAACAGGCCCTCTCGGCCCTTCCAGTCCGTGCCGACCATTTATTTTCCCCTAGTCCCATCTACCTGCACTCAGACCATACCCCTCCATTCCCTTCCCGTCCATATACCTATCCACTTTACTTTCAAATGTTAAAATCGATCCTGCCTCCACCACTTCTGCTGGAAGCTCATTCCACACAGCCACCACTCTCTGAGTAAAGAAGTTCCCCCTCATGTTACCCCTCAACTTCTGTCCCTTAATTCTCATGTCATGCCCTCTTGTTTGAATCTTCCCTACCCTCAATGGGAAAAGCTTATCCACGTCAACTCTGTCTATCCCTTTCATAATTTTAAAGACCTCAATCAAGTCCCCCCCTTAACCTTCTGCGCTCCAAAGAATAAAGACCTAACTTGTTCAACCTATCTCTGTAACTTAGTTGCTGGAACCCAGGCAACATTCTAGTAAATCTCCTCTGTACTCTCTCTATTTTGTTGACATCCTTCTTATAATTAGGCGACCAAAATTGTACACCATACTCCAGAATTGGTCTCACCAATGCTTTGTACAATTTTAACATTACTTCCCTACTCCTATATTCAATGCTCTGGTTTATAAAGGCCAGCACACCAAAAGCTTTCTTTACCACCCTATCTACATGCGATTCCACCTTCAGGGAGCTATGCACAGTTATTCCTCTGTTCCTCAGCATTCCTCAATTCCCTACCATTTACCATGACAATTAGCCGGGGGGTGGGGGGGGAGGTGGCGGGGAGCTGGAGTCAGGTGATCCACATCACACAAGCTCGCCACGCCAATCCCATGGACACCGGCGTCCCAGAACCAAATCACAGCCGGCGGTGGAAACCCGACACACATGCTTCACCACCATTCAAAAAACGTCACCACCAATTTCCATCCTGCACTCAAATTCACTTGGAAACCGCCACAAACACCCAGCCGGTCGGGCAGCATCTGCAGAGGGAGGTGCAGAGAAATTGTCGCTTTGGCAGCAGCTTACCCGTGGCCGACGGCACAGAGGGTACGGAGACTGATGTACCAGGTTCCGGTCTGGGGGTAGGGCACGTGCAGTCTGGTGACGTTTGAGCTGGAGTTGACCAACAAAGCAAACCCTGCCGACCTTTCTGGAAGGGGAAGTGGAGAGGAAGGTTTAGTTCAGTGTATAGGCAACAGAGGGAGACGTTTTTTACCTTCCATCACAGTGAGGAGGTTCCTGGAGGAGAGTCACTGTGATGGATGTTTATGTTAAATTTATGTAATTCCGTGTTTTGTTTGAACAATGGTCAGTAGACAATAGGTGCAGGAGTAGGCCATTCGGCCCTTCGAGCCAGCACCGCCATTCAATGTGATCATGGCTGATCATCCCCAATCAGTACCCTGTTCCTGCCTTCTCCCCATATCCCCTGACTCCGCTATCTTTAAGAGCTCTGTCTAGCTCTCCCTTGAAAGGATCCAGAGAACCGGCCTCCACCGCCCTCTGAGGCAGAGAATTCCACAGACTCACAAGATAAAGTCTAGTAAAGTCTGATTAAAGGTAGTCTGAGGGTCTCCAGTGACGTAGATGGGAGGCCAGGACCGCTCTCTAGTTGGTGGCAGGATGGTTCAGTTGCCTGATAACAGCTGGGAAGAAACTGTCCCTGAATCTGGAGGTGTGCGTTCGTTTTCACACTTCTGTACCTCTTGCCCGATGGGAGAGGGGAGAAGAGGGAGTGACCGGGGTGGGACTGGTCCTTGATGATGCTGCCGGTCTTGCCGAGGCAGCGTGAGGTGCAGATGGAGTCAATGGAAGAGAGGTCGGCCTGTGTGATGGTCTGGGCTGCGTCTGAGCAGGCGACCCTTTGACCTTTCACAGCAGCTCCACAAGGTCACGGATTATTGGACAGTACAGGATGGCACGGCAGTCGTGCTGGTGACATTTTAGGTTTATGTTTAAATCTATTATTGTCACATGTACCGAGGTACAGTGAATAGCATTGTTCTGCACGCTATCCAAACAGATCAGATAATACCACACATAAATACAACCAAGGCAAACTCCAGTCCAATAGGTAGAGCAAAGGGGAAGATACAGAGTGCAGACTATAGTTCTCAGCATTGTAGCGCATCAGTTCCAGAGACAAAGTCTTTGGAGATAGAGGTAGAGTCCGTGCCGACCAGCAATCTAGTACACTAGCACTATCCTACACACTGGGGGCAATTTACAATTTTTACCGTAGACAATTAACCTACAAACCTGCATGTCTTTGGAGAAACCAGAGCACCCGGAGAAAACCCACACAGGCCACAGGCCACTTGGTCAGGATCGAACCCGGGTCTCTGGTGCTGTAAGGCAGCAACTCTACCGCTGCACCACTTTGTCACCCAATGTCCAAAATGGGGTAGAGGTGAATCAGACAGTACCCTAGCTCAAGGAAGGACCATTCAGAATCCTGATAACAGAGGGGAGAATGGAAGGAGAGAGAGAGACAGAGAGACAGAGAGAGACAGAGACAGAGAGACCGACAGAGAGGCAGACACAGAGAGAGAGACACACACACACACACACACACAGAGGCAGAGAGAGAGGCAGAGAGACAGAGACAGAGACAGAGAGAGAGACAGAGAGAGGCAGAGACAGAGACAGACAGAGAGAGAGACAGAGAGACAGAGAGAGAGACAGACAGACAGAGACGGACAGAGACGGACAGAGAGAGAGACAGAGACAGAGACACAGAGAGAGACAGAGAGGCAGAGACAGACAGACAGAGGCAGAGACAGAGACAGACAGAGAGAGAGACAGAGAGAGAGAGAGAGACAGACAGACAGAGACGGACAGAGACGGACAGAGAGAGAGACAGAGAGAGACAGAGAGAGACAGAGAGAGACAGAGAGAGAGAGACAGAGGCAGAGGCAGAGAGAGAGAGACAGAGAGAGAGACAGAGAGCGAGGCAGAGAGCGAGGCAGAGAGAGAGGCAGAGAGAGAGGCAGAGAGCGAGGCAGAGAGAGAGGCAGAGAGAGAGGCAGAGACAGAGACAGAGAGAGACAGAGAGCGAGAGAGAGAGACAGAGAGCGAGGCAGAGATAGAGACAGAGATAGAGACAGAGAGAGACAGAGACAAGACAGAGAGAAAGAGAGAGAGAGAGAGAGAGAGGGAGAGAAGAGTGACGAGCAAGAGGGAGAAGGAAAGAGATATGGGGGAAAGATTGAGCGAGAACGTAAGGAATTGGATGGAAAAGATTGAGAGTGAGAGTGGGAGAGGGAGAGAGACTGAGAGAGGAATAGGTGGGGAGAAATTGAGAGAGAGAGAATGTGTGAGGGAAGAGAATGAGCGAGAATGAGTGAGACGGAATGAGAGAGAGGGGAGAGTTTGAACGAGAGAGGGACAGGGAGAAAGGGGTGAGATTGAGAGAGAGAGAGTGAGGAATTGGAGTAATAGAGGGGAAGAGAGCGGGAGAGGGGGAGAGATTGAGCGGGAGCGTGTGATGGAAGGAGAGAGGGAAGAGACTGCGTGGGTGAGGGAGAGAGTGGGAGAGGGAGAGGAAGGGTGTAGACTTTCTCTCTCGTGCTTTCTTTCTCCCCGTCCTCTCTCCCTCTCTTCCTCACTCTCTCCCCCCTCGCTCTCACTTTTTCCCTGTCTCCCACTTTGAGCAGAGGACATCTCCCTCCACAGACGCTGCCGGGCCTGTTGAGTGTTTGGGGAAGTTTCTGCTCCGGCCCTAGAGGGTGGGAGCGCTCACTGGGAGAAGGACTCAGTGGGGGGGAGTCCTGAACCAGGGGTCACAGTTTAAGAATAAGGGGCAGGACATTTAGGACTGAGATGTGGAAAAACATTTTCATCCAGAGAGTTGTGCATTTCTCTGCTACAGAAGGCAGTGGAGGCCAATTCACTGTATGTTTTCAAGAGAGAGTTAGATTTAGCTCTTAGGGCTAATGAAATCATGGGATATGGGGAAAAGGCAGGAACGGGGTACTGATTCTGGATGAACAGCCATGATCACATTGAATGGCAGTGCTGGCCCGAAGGGCTGAATGGCCTACTCCTGCACCTACTTTCTATGCTTCTATGTCAGTTTGAAACCCAGGACGAGTCATAGCCACCGTGAGGACTAGAAAATAAAAAAATATTGCTGTAATGCTGAGGCTCTATAAGGCACTGGTCAGACCGCATTTGGAGCATTGTGAGCAGTTTTGGATCCCTTATCTGATGAAGCATTTGCAGGCGCTGGAGAGGGTCCAGAGGAGGTTTACAATAATTATTCCAGGAATAATTGGGTTAACGTGTGATGAGCGATTGTCGGCACCGGGCCTGTACTCGCTGGAGTTTAGAAGAATGAGGGGGGACCTCATTGAAACTGACAGAATAATGAAAGGCCTGGATAGAGTGGATGTGGAGAGGGTGGTTCCACTAGTGGGAGAGTCTAGGGCCACACAGCACAGCCTCAGAAAGAAAGGACGTTCCTTTAGAAAGGAGATGAGGAGGAATTTCTTTAGTCAGAGGGTGGTGAATCTGTGGAATTCATTACCCGTGGACAGCACGGTGGCGCGGCGGTAGAGTTGCTGCCTCACAGCGCCAGAGCACGAAGCTCTCTGTATGGAGTTTGCACGTTCCCCCTGTGACCGCGTGGGTTTTCTCCGGGTGCTCCGGTGTCCTCCCACACTCCAAAGACATACAGGTTTGTAGCTTAATTGGCTTTTTGAAAACTGTAAATTGTCTCAAGCGTGTAGGATAGTGTTAGTATGCGGGGATGGCTGGCCTCGGTGGGCGGAAGGGCTTATGTCCGGGCTGTATCTGTAAACTAAACTAAAGGATGGATATGAAGGCCAAGTCATTGGGTATTTATAAGGCGGAGATTGACAGATTCTTGATTAGTATGGGTGTCAAAGGGGTGAAGGCAAGACTGGCCAGACTGCCAGTTCACCAGACTGATTCCGTTCACTAGACTGATTCCTGGGATGTCAGGACTGTCTTATGAACAAAGACTGCATAGACTCGGTTTATACTCTCTAGAATTTAGGAGATTGAGAGGGGATCTTATAGATACTTACAAAATTCTTAAGGGGTTGGACAGGCTAGATGCAGGAAGATTGTTCCCGATGTTGGGGAGGTACCGGACAACGGGTCACAGCTTAAGGATAAGGGGGCAATCCTTTAGGACCGAGATGAGGACTTTTTTCACACAGAGAGTGGTGAGTCTCTGGAACTCTCTGCCACAGAGGGTAGTTGAGGCCAGTTCATTGGCTATATTTAAGAGGGAGTTAGATGTGGCCCTTGTGGCTAAGGGGATCAGAGGGTATGGAGAGAAGGCAGGTACGGGATACTGAGTTGGATGATCAGCCATGATCATATTGAATGGCGGTGCAGGCTCGAAGGGCCGAATGGCCTACTCCTGCACCTAATTTCTATGTTTCTATGTTTCTAATGGGGTTGAGATAGATCCGCCATGGTTGAATGGTGGGGTAGAATGGTGGATTCTGCTCCGATAACACAAACTTGTGACAAGCAGAGAGAAGGCCGATGATTGGAGCTGAGACCGTGCATCAGGAAACAAAACGTCTTGAACCTTCAGGATGTTTCTCCAGATCTTCTCAACTGCCTCAGATGGGGGCAATTAAGGGGAGCAATAAATGTGAGTGTTTCCAATGTTACCACCACCCCATTAGCCAACTGGATTGTTTTCTCTGGAACATGGGAGGTTGAGGAGGAACCTGATGGACGTGTGACCCCGTGCGAGGTGCAGAGGCCTCTGTCCATGCTGCCCATTACCTGATTTACAGCTGGTCGACGCGTTACTGGAAGAGGTCATGGGCACTCCATGGTTCAGGCAACCAATCACAGTCGCGTTCTCCCCCTTCAACGACGACTGTGGAGGAAGGACAAGCATAAAACATCCGATTAAACCACCGAAGAGATATTCAACGTCGGAAAGAACTGCAGACGCTGGCTTAAATCGAAGGTAGACACGAAATGCCGGAGTTACTCAGCGGGACAGGCAGCGTCTCTGGAGAGAAGGAATGGCCGATGTCTCGGGGCGAGACCTTTCTTCAGACTTCAGTCGACCCGAAACGTCACCCATTCCTTCTCTCCGGAGATGATGCCTCACCCGCTGAGTTACCCCAGCATTTTGTGTCTACCGAGGAGATATTCCATGTTGAAGCTATGCTTGAAAACTTCAAATTTCTAAGAGTCAACATCACCGCCAACTTCCCCTGGACCACCCATATTGAAGCAACAACCAAGAAAGGCTTAGGAGGTTCGGCATGTTCCCAACAACTCTCACCAACTTCTACAGGTGCGCCGGAGAAAGCATTTTATCGGGATGCATCGCAGCTTGGTTTGGGAACAGCTCTGTCCAAGACGGCAAGAAATTGCAGCGAATTGTGGACGCAGCCCAGACCATCACACAAACCAACCTCCCTTCCGTTGACTCCATCTACACCCCACGCTGCCTCGGCAAGGCCAGCAGCATCATCAAGGACGAGTCGCACCCTGGCCACTCCCTCCTCTCCCCTCTCCCATCGGGAAAAAATGTATAGAAGTGTGAAAACGCACACCTCCAGATTCAGGGACAGTTTCTTCCCAGCTGTTATCAGGCAACTGAACCATCCTACCACAACCAGGGAGAATTCCTGAACTACTACCTACACTCGGACTATCCTTGATTGCGGGCTTTACCTTGCACTAAACGTTATTCCCTCATCATGTATCTACACACTGTAATTGGCTCGATTGTAATCACGTATTGTCTTTCCGCTGACTGGTTAGCACGCAACAAAAGCTTTTCACTGTACCTCGGTACACGTGGCAATAAACTAAACTGAACTGATGTTCTGTCGCTCCCTCCCGCAAGGCCACATGGCGAGCATGCAAACTCCACACAGGCAGCACCCGAGGTCGGGATCGAACCCGGGTCTCTGGCGCCATGGGGAGGCGGAACTACCTGCTGCACCATTAGAGTCACCAACGGGAGCAGAGATGGGCAAGTCACAATATATATCGTTGCTGCGTTATATGGATCCATACAGCATGGAAACAGGCCCTTCGGCCCAACTTCCCCATGCCGACCAACCTGCCCTATCTATACTGCTCCCCATCTGCCTGCATTTGGCCCATATCCCTCTGAACCTTTCCTATCCATGTACCTGTTCAAATATTTTTTAAACGGTAGTACCTGCCTCAACCACCTCCTCCGGCAGCTCATTCTGTACACCCACCACCCGTTGTGTAAAAATTCCTGCACTCCAAGGAATAAACTCCTAGACTGTCCCAACCTCTCCCTGTAACTCAGGCCCTCGGCTCCTGGCAACATCCTTGTAAATTTTCTCTGCAAATGTTTTTTAAACAGTAGTGTCCTGCCTCAACTACCTCCTCCGGCAGCTCATTCCGTACACCCCACCACCCATTGTGTAAAAATGTTTTTTTTTTTCTGTAAAAATCATTAAAACTGATGTTCTCTCGATCCCTCCAGCAAGGTCACACGGTTTCCATCTATTTTATTTTATTTTTTATCATAAAGTGTATTCAATTATTAAAAATAATATTTACAACATAATAAAGGGCTCGGGTAGAGCCCTCTTCCGCCTGGCGCTGTGACTCGCCGATGGACAGCTTGACCAGGCCCAGGAGCAACCCAACCAGGACATCTTCAGTCCTTCCCTCTCCCCAACGCACAGGGTGTCCGAAGATGAGGGTGGTGGGTGTGAAGTGCAGTCAGAAGGCAAGGAGCAGCCCCTTTAGGTATTGGAACAGGGGCTGCAGCCTCACACACTTCACGTATACGTGATACGCAGACTCTTCCAGCCCGCAAATGTGGCAAACGGCTGGCGAGTCTGCGTGAGGAACATAGAAACATAGAAAACAGGTGCAGGAGGAGGCCATTCGGCCCTTCGAGCCAGCACCGCCATTCATTGTGATCATGGCTGATCGTCCCCTATCAATAACCCGTGCCTGCCTTCTCCCCATATCCCTTGATTCCACCAGCCCCTAGAGCTCTATCTAACTCTCTCTTAAATCCATCCACTGCCCGCTGTGGCAGGGAATTCCACAAATTCACAACTCTCTGGGTGAAAAAGTTTTTTCTCACCTCAGTCTTAAATGGCCTCCCCTTTATTCTAAGACTGTGGCCCCTGGTTCTGGACTCGCCCAACATTGGGAACATTTTTCCTGCGTCTAGCTTGTCCAGTCCTTTTATAATTTTACATGTTTCTATAAGATTCCCTCTCATCCTTCTAAACTCCAGTGAACACAAGCCTAGTCTTTTCAATCTTTCCTCATATGACAGTCCCGCCATCCCAGGGATCGATCTCGTAGCAGGTTGCAGGAGACTCCTCGGTGCAGTACCCTCCACCGCAGAAGGGGGGCACATGCGGCCGCAGCTCACCGCGTTGAGTTTGAGCTCCATGTTGAGGACTCCTCCACTGTCGAGCACGGGCATGAGGTTGATGGCGAACACGGCCTGTCCGCTGGGCGGCACCGAGATGTTGGGCCCGAAGAAGATGTAGAAGTGGACGGAGAAGGTGTCCAGCTCATTCCGCAGGGTGGGGCGCACGGGCCAGCACCGCTCGCCAGCCGCGCCCCCGCCCCCGCCCCCGCCCGGGCCCGACACGTTGAGCTGCCGGGGCGAAAGGCCCACCACAGGCAGTGCCTCCAGGATGGACGGGCTCCCAGGGGCCCCGAACGACTGGGGCATGTTCAGCGCCGGAGTGATCTCGGCCTCGACACTTCCGGAAGAGGCCGGCTTGGAACATTCTGGAAGGAAGCGAAAAACATCTCGTTAGGACGGGAGGTGGAGACGCAACGTTCGCTGCCCACAGTTTAGCGGGGGCTGATCAGCCGTATTGAATGGCGGGGCTGGCTCGATGGGCCGAATGGCCTACTCCTGCACCAATTTTCTGCGTTTCTATGTTTCTAAGCTTCCCTCTCACTGGTGCTCCTGTCTCCATCTTAGATCGGGTTGCAAATCATAGAATATAGGAGCAAAGAGGTCCTTCTGCAGTTGTACACAGCCCTAGTGAGACCACACCTGGGGTATAGTGTGCAGTTTTGGTCCCCTAATTTGAGGAAGGACATTCCTGCTATTGAGGGAGTGCAGCGTAGGTTTACAAGGTTAATTCCCGGGATGGCGGGACTGTCATATGCTGAGAGAATGGAGCAGCTGGGCTTGTACACTCACAAGTTTAGAAGGATGAGACGGGATCTTAGTGAAACATATAAGATTGTTAAGGGTTTGGACACGCTGGAGGCAGGAAACATGTTCCCGATGTTGGGGGAGTCCAGAACCAGGGCCCACAGTTTAAGAATAAGGAGTAAGCCATTTAGAACAGAGACGAGGAAACACTTTTTCTCAGAGAGTGGCAAGTCTGTGGAATTCTCTGCCTCAGAGGGCGGTGGAGGCAGGTTCTCTGGATGCTTTCAAGAGAGAGCTAGACAGGTGCTCTTAAAAATAGCGGAGTCAGGGGATATGGGGAGAAGGCAGGAACGGGGTACTGATTGGGGATGATCAGCCATGATCACATTGAATGGTGGTGCTGGCTCAAAGGGCCGAATAGCCTACTCCTGCACCTATTGTCTATTGTCTATAGAACATAGATCATAAACCAAAGAGCTTAGAGCTGTTATCGGGAAGCTGAACCATCCTACCACATCCAGTGAGCAGTGTTGAACTCTTTGTTGAAGTGTTGAACTATCTACCTCTTTGATGTCCCTCGCACTATCCTTGACCAAACTTTGCTGGCTTCACCTTGCACTAAATGGATTGACTGTAATCATGTATTGTCTTTCTGCTGACTGGTTAGCAGGCAACAAAAAGCTTTTCACTGTACCTCAGTACACGTGACAATAAACAAAACTGAAACTGAAACATACAGCATAGAACATAGGCACAAAAAGCAGGAGTAACTCAACAGGTCAGACAATGTCTCCCATCCATTGACTCCATCTACACCTCACGCTGCCTCGGCAAGGCCAGCAGCATCATCAAGGACCAGTCACACCCCCGGTCACTCCCTCTTCTCCCCTCTCCCATCGGGCAAGAGGTACAGAAGTGTGAAAACAAACGCACGCACACCTCCAGATTCAGGGACAGTTTCTTCCCGGCTGTTATCAGGCAACTGAACCATCTGGTCACCAACTAGAGAGCTGCCCTGAGCTACTATCTACCTCGTTGGAGACCCTCAGACTATCTTTCTCCGGACTTTACTGGACTTTATCTTGCACTAAATGTTCGACATTTTATGCTTCATCTGTGCACTGTGGATGGCTCGATTGTAATCATGTATAGTCTTTCTGCTGACTGGTTAGACAATAGACAATAGACAATGGACAATAGGTGCAGGAGTAGGCCATTCGGCCCTTCGAGCCAGCACCGCCATTCAATGTGATCATGGCTGATCATCCACAATCAGTACCCCGTTCCTGCCTTCTCCCCATATCCCCTGACTCCACTAATTTTTAGAGCCCTATCTAGCTCTCTCTTGAAAGCATCCAGAGAACCGGCCTCCACCGCCCTCTGAGGCAAAGAACTCTACGGACTCACCACTCTCTGTGGGAAAAAGTGTTTCATCGTCTCCGTTCTAAATGGCTTACTCCTTATTCTTAAACTGTGGCCCCTGGTTCTGGACTCCCCCAGCATCGGGAACATGTTTCCTGCCTCTAGTGTTTCCAAGCCCTTAACAATCTTATGTGTTTCAATAAGACCCCCTCTCATCCTTCTAAACTCCAGAGTGTACAAGCTCAGCTGCGCCATTCTCTCAGCATATGACAGTCCCGCCATCCCGGGAATTAACCTTGTAAACCTACGCTGCACTCCCTCAATAGCAAGAATGTCCTTCCTCAAATTAGGGGACCAAAAGTGCACACAATACTCCAGGTGTGGTCTCACTAGGGCTCTGTACAACTACAGGAGGACATCTTTGCTCAACTGACTAGGCCTCTGTACAACTGGTACGCAATAAAAAAAGCTTTTCACTGTACCTCAGTGCACATGACAATAAACTTTTTTCTCCAAGGTCTTTGTTTTCCACTCCCGCTCCAAAGGCGTACAGGTTTGTAGGTTAATTGGCTTGGTGTGAATGTGAGTGTGGTGTGAGTGTACCAGGCTGATTCCTGGGATGTCAGGACTTTCACATGAAGAAAGACAGGATAGACTCGGCTTGTACTCGCTAGAATTTAAAAGATTGAGGGGGGATCTTATAGAGACTTACCAAATTCTTAAGGGGTTGGACAGGCTAGATGCAGGTAGATTGTTCCCGATGTTGGGGGAGTCCAGAACAAGGGGTCACAGTTAACCATATAACCATATAACAATTACAGCACGGAAACAGGCCTTCTCGGCCCTTCCAGTCCGTGCTGACCATTTATTTTCCCCTAGTCCCATCTACCTGCAGTCAGACCATACCCATCCATTCCCTTCCCATCCATATACCTATCCACTTTTAAGGAGTTTAAGGAGAAGGGGGAAGTCTTTTAGGACCGAGATGAGGAAAACATTTTTCACACAGAGAGTGGTGAATCTGTGGAATTTTCTGCCACAGAAGGTAGTTGAGGCCAGTTCATTGGCTATATTTAAGCGGGAGTTAGATGTGGCCCTTGTGGCTAAAGGGATCAGGGGGATGGAGAGAAGGCAGGTAATGGATACTGAGTTGGATGATCAGCCATGATCATATTGAATGGCGGTGCAGGCTCGAAGGGCCGAATGGCCTACTCCTGAACCTATTTTCTATGTTTCTAAATCGTCCCTAGTGGGTGTAGGATGGTATTTGTGTGTGGGGATCGCTGGTCGGCGCGGACTCGGTTTCCGCGCTGTATTTCTGAACTAAACTAAAAAGGGAGGTTGTTGTGCACATATTTGCTGCTGCTGCTGCCTACGCCACAACAGTAGTTGACGCTGTTGTGTAACTGTGCTCCAGAATGACGTCGCTGATAGTTAAGTGCTCTGGGACCTCCCAAAGTGCTTAAGAAGCACATCTCTCACTCTGTCTTCTGGGCGTCTGGTTGAGAGATAAACATTGCGCTGGTCATCAGGGAGAACCTGCTGCTCTTTGAACATCGGAACACCAGGATATCTCATCCACCGACGCGTTCCACTGTGACGCTGGCATCACAACACATCTTATCACCAGGCGCCACAGCCCGGGATGGAAGTAGCTCCTCTCCACGACCACACAAAATCGCAGAGACTTGTGGACCATCACCCAAACCAACCTCCCCTTCCATTGACTCCATCTGCTCCACAAGGCCAGCAGCACAATCAAGGACCAGTCTCACCCCGGTCACTCTCCTCTTCTCCCCCTCTCCCATCAGGCAAAGAGGTGCAAAAATCTCCCAGATAGACACACAAACAATGAGCCGTTCTATATTTCCAAGATCACCATCTGCTTTCACACCTTACCCTTCCATATCTCAGTGCCTCCATCTCCCCTGTCTCTCAGTCTGAAGAAGGGACTCAACGCTACTCAACTTCTCTCCAGAGATGCTGCCTGTCCCCAGTTCCTTCCTACAGATGTTATCCCAGCTGTTATCAGGCAACTGAACCATCCTCTCACCAACTAGAGAGCGGTTCTGATCATTCATCTGCCTCAGTGGAGACCCTCGGACTATCTCTAATCAGACTTTACTGGACTTTATCTTGCCCTAAACGTTATTCCCTTTCTCGTTCATCTGTACACTGTGGACGGCTCAATTATAATCATGTGTTGTCTTTCTGATGACTGGATAGCACGCTATGTAAATATTCTACACTATATTCTCCATTCTGTTTTTTTCTCTTTGTGCAGTCTGATTTGACTGGGCAGTACACACACACTAACCGTTTCACTGCACCTCAGTTCACTGACAATAATAGCTGACTGGATAGCGCGCAGATAAAGAGCCTTTCACTGCACCTCGGTACATGTGACAATAACAAACTAAACTACCCTTTTCCACACTGACCGTTCTGTCCTGGGCCTCCTCCATTGCCAAACACCTTGGAGGAACAGCACCTTATCTTTCGCTTAGGCAGCTTACACCCCAGCGGTATGAACATTGACTTCTCTCACTTCAAGAAACCCTTGCATTCCTTCTCCCTCTGTCTGTGAAGAAAGCTAATGGAATGTTGCCCTTCATAACACGAGGATTCCAGTACAGGAGTGGAGAGGTTCTTCTGCAGTTGTATAGGGCTCTGGTGAGACCACATCTGGAGTATTGCGTACAGTTTTGGTCTCCTAATTTGAGGAAGGACATCCTTGTGATTGAGGCAGTGCAGCGTAGGTTCACGAGATTGATCCCTGGGATGGCGGGACTGTCACATGAGGAAAGATTGAAAAGACTAGGCTTGTATTCACTGGAGTTTAGATGGATGAGGGGAGGATCTTATAGAAACGTATCAAATTATAAAAGGACTGGACAAGCTAGATGCAGGAAAAATGTTCCCAATGTTGGGCGAGTCCAGAACCAGGGCCCACAGTCTTAGAATAAAGGGGAGGCCATTTAAGACTGAGGTGAGAAAAAACTTTTTCACCCAGAGAGTTGTGAATTTGTGGAATTCCCTGCCACAGAGGGCAGTGGAGGCCAAGTCACTGGATGGATTTAAGAGAGAGTTAGATAGAGCTCTAGGGGCTAGTGGAGTCAAGGGGTATGGGGAGAAGGCAGGCACGGGTTATTGATTGGGGACGATCAGCCATGCTGGCTCGAAGGGCCAAATGGCCTCCTCCTGCACCTATTTTCTATGTTTCTACGTTTCTATGTCCCTCCCCCACCCAAATTGCTTCTAAGCCGCCTTGTTGAGTCTCATTGTCTCTAACCTGTTTTCACCTAAGCCACAGCTAACAATGGCCTGCTCCCTTTGTCATCGATATTTTTTTGCATTTCTTTAATTCATTTGTTCTCTATCACCGTCTGTATCTCTCGTTTCCCTTTTCCCTGACCCTCACTCTGAAGACGGGTCTCGGCCCGAAACGTCACCTATTCTTTTTCTCCAGAGATGCTGAACCCAGTGAGTTACTCCAGCATTTTGTGTCTGTCTTCAAACTAAAATAAAAACCTGTTTACTGGAACCGGCGGCTTATCGGCCCGCATTGCCCCCTCGCTCACACAAAGAACCACGCACAGAGACTAACAACAAGAGAAGTCAGCCCTGGAGTGCTAGTTCCAGCTGGTACATAATTCATTCGCTGTGATTGCAATTTTATAATCACATTTGCATATTCTTTCCTGCAATATAAATATATTCAATTGAATGTGATCTGTGCATATTTACTCCTAACGGGAGCCAGCCATCAATTGTCGTCACTGTTTATTAACTGTCTGCTTACACAATCTAGGAAGTTTCTCCATCAACCTATATCGGGATGGCATAGAGTTGCTGCCCCACAGCGCCGGAGACCCAGGTTTGATCCAGACCACGGGTCTGTATTCACTAGAATTTAGAAGGATGAGCGGATATCTTAGAGAACCGTATAAAAATATTAAAGGATTGGACAGGCGAGTTGCAGGAAAAATGTTTCCAATGTTTGGGGGAGTCCAGAACCAGGGGTCATAGTTCAAGAATAAAGGGCCTGTCCCACCAGCATGCGACTCCATGCGGTGAGCGCGACCTAGCGTGGTCGCTTGAGCCGTCCGGCCTCGCGGGGCCGTTCCCACTTCGATCGCCGGAGCCGTATAGCGTTGTGCGGAGCTGGTCCCGACATTGCGCGGGGCTCCGAAAAACTGACCGTGTTCAAAAATTCAGTGCGGCAACGGCTTGTCGGCTCGCAGCCGCCTCGAGGCATTACGCACCTCGTCACGTCGTGCCTCCGTGACCCTCAATGTGTGCCTCCGTGACCCTCTCTGTGTGCCTCCGTGACCCTCCGTGACCCTCTCTATATGTGTGCCTCTGTGACCCTCTCTATGTGTGCCTCCATGTCCCTCTCTGTGTGCCTCCGTGACCCTCTCTATATGTGCCTCCGTGACCCTCTCTATATGTGTGCCTCCGTGACCCTCTCTATATGTGTGCCTCCGTGACCCTCTCTGTGTGCCTCCGTGTCCCTCTCTGTGTGCCTCCGTGACCCTCTCTATATGTGCCTCCGTAACCCTCTCTCTGTGTGCCTCCGTGACCCTCTCTGTGTGCCTCTGTGACCCTCTCTATATGTGCCTCCGTGACCCTCTCTCTGTGTGCCTCCGTGACCCTCTCTATATGTGCCTCCGTGACCCTCTCTCTGTGTGCCTCCGTGACCCTCTCTCTATGTGCCTCCGTGTCCCTCTCTGTGTGCCTCTGTGACCCTCTCTGTGTGCCTCTGTGACCCTCTCTATATGTGCCTCTGTGACCCTCTATATGTGTGCCTCCGTGACCCTCTATATATGTGCCTCCGTGACCCTCTATATGTGTGCCTCCGTGACCCTCTATATATGTGCCTCCGTGACCCTCTATATATGTGCCTCCGTGACCCTCTATATATGTGCCTCCGTGACCCTCTATATATGTGCCTCCGTGACCCTCTCTATATGTGTGCCTCCGTGACCCTCTCTATATGTGTGCCTCCGTGACCCTCTCTGTGTGCCTCCGTGTCCCTCTCTGTGTGCCTCCGTGACCCTCTCTGTGTGCCTCCGTGACCCTCTCTGTGTGCCTCCGTGACCCTCTCTATATGTGCCTCCGTAACCCTCTCTCTGTGTGCCTCCGTGACCCTCTCTGTGTGCCTCTGTGACCCTCTCTATATGTGCCTCCGTGACCCTCTCTCTGTGTGCCTCCGTGACCCTCTCTATATGTGCCTCCGTGACCCTCTCTCTGTGTGCCTCCGTGACCCTCTCTCTATGTGCCTCCGTGTCCCTCTCTGTGTGCCTCTGTGACCCTCTCTGTGTGCCTCTGTGACCCTCTCTATATGTGCCTCTGTGACCCTCTATATGTGTGCCTCCGTGACCCTCTATATATGTGCCTCCGTGACCCTCTATATGTGTGCCTCCGTGACCCTCTATATATGTGCCTCCGTGACCCTCTATATGTGTGCCTCCGTGACCCTCTATATATGTGCCTCCGTGACCCTCTATATATGTGCCTCCGTGACCCTCTCTATATGTGCCTCTGTGACCCTCTCTATACGTGCCTCCGTGTCCCTCTCTGTGTGTCCCTCTCTCTCCTTGCAGACATCGCTTCAATTTTGCGCCACGTTGCGCCACTCACCCGGTCTCCGTGCGGCCCCCGCTTCCAGTTAGGTCGCACTCACCACATGGAGACGCATGCTGGTGGGACAGGCCCTTAAGGGGTTAGTCATTTGGGACTGAGATGAGGAAAAACCTTTCCGCCCAGAGAGTTGTGAATCTGTGGAATTCTCTGCCACAGAGGGCAGTGGCGGCCAATTCACTGGATGTTTTCCAGAGAGAGTTAGATTTAGCTCTTAGGGCTAATGGAATCAAGAGATATGGGGAAAAAGCAGGAACGGGGTACTGATCTTTGATGATCAGCATTGATCATATTGAATGGCTCAAAGGGCAGAATGGCCTACTCCTGCACCTATTTCCTATGTTTCTGTGTTTCCACATCTCTATGCTGTCTGTACGGAATTTGCACGTTCTCCCTGTGACCTGCGTAGGTTTTCTCCGAGATCTTCAAAGACGTGCAGGTTTGTAGGCTAATTGGCTTGGTATATTGTAAAATTGTCCCGAGTGTGTGTGGGGTAGTGTTAATGTGCGGGGATCGCTGGTCGGGGTGGACTCGGTGGGCCAAAGGGCCTGTTTTCGTGCTGTAGCTCCAAACTAAACTAAACGAATCTAATCAAGGATCATTTATTATTGAGAACTGCCGAGCATTCTCTGTGGCAGTTTCTCTGGAGCAGAGGAATATGTCCCTTCTCCGTCAACTCATCCCTTCCCGAGCAAACGAGGTCAGAGAATATCGGCCTAGTTATTCCATGTCAAGGCAACAACCTCTCCGTCAATGCCAGCAAGATGAAGGAGCTAGCTGTCGACTTCAGGAAGCATGGTGGAGTACATGCCCCAGTCAGCATCAATGGTGCTGAAGTGGAAATGGTTGAGAGCTTCAAGTTCCTTGGCCTTAATATCACCAATGACCTGTCTTGGGTGTAGTCTTAGTTCAGCTTATTATTGTCACGTGTACCAATGTACGGTGAAAAGCTTGTGTTCTATCTAGTCAGCAGAAAGACGATACATGATTACAATCAAACCATCCAAAGAGCACGGATACAGGATAAAGGGAATATAAGATTGATTGGGGATATCTTATAGAAACATATCAAATTATAAAAGGACTGGACAAGCTAGATACAGGAAAAATGTTCTCAATGTTGGGCGAGTCCAGAACCAGGGGCCAGTCTGAGAATAAAGGGGAGGCCATTTAAGACTGAGGTGAGAAAAAACTTTTTCACCCAGAGAGTTGTGAATTTGTGGAATTCCCTGCCACAGAGGGCAGTGGAGGCCAAATCACTGGATGGATTGAAGAGAGAGTTAGCTAGAGCTCTAGGGGCTGGTGGATTCAAGGGATATGGGGAGAAGGCAGGCACGGGTTATTGATTGGGGACAATCAGCCATGATCACAATGAATGGCGGTTCTGGCTTGAAGGGCTGAATGGCCTCCTCCTGCACCTATTTTCTATGTTTCTATCAAAAGGAATAGGTGACGTTTCCGATCAAGACCCATCTTCAGAAGTGAAAGACGAACGGTCTCCACCCGAAACATCACCTATTCCTTCTCTCCAGAGATGCCGCCTGGCCCGCTGAGTTACTCCAGCTTTTTGCTGTCTATCCACATTCATATGTGAATGCTGACACACTAATTAATGGCATATTTCACCCTCCCTTACATTGCACCAAGTTAATCTCGCAGTTCCCTCGCAAAGTGAATTCACTGCCCAAGACATGAATATTTCATTACTCTTAGGACAGCAGTTTCTGCTACACGAACGCAGGGTAATTGGAATCACTTCCTACTTGTGTATATTAATTAGGCTGGCTTTCCTATTTATTATTTCTTCATATTTTATCATGCTTGTCAGACAACCAGAGAGGGATGGTCCCTCCCATTCATCTGTTCCTCTAAGTGAACATTCCTTCTCAATTCACCCTTCTAAGGTCTGCTGGAGAAACGTTGGACTTTGAGTAGACAGTGGATCAGTGGGAAAGGTTGGAAATGCATGAGACTGCAGAGAGAGTCGTACAGCATGGAAACAAGCCAGTTAATCCAATTTGCCCACACCGGCCAATAAGCCTAATCTGTCGTAAGAAGGAACTGCAGATGCTGGTTTAAACGGAAGATAGACACAAAATGCTGGTCGACAAAAATGTTGGAGAAACTCAGCGGGCGATAGAGACAAGGAAATAGGCAACGTTTCGGGTTGAGACCCTTCTTCAGACTGATGTGGGGGTGGGGTGGGGGGGTGGGGGGTAGTAGAAAGGAAGAGGCGGTGACAGTGGGCTGTGGGAGAGCTGGGAAGGGGAGGGGAAAGAAGGAGGAAGCAGGGACTACCTGAAATTGGAAAAGTCAATGTTCATACCGCTGAAGTGGTGAGCCACCGGGAGATCAGGTTGGCTATTGCGAACCGAGCGGTTCTCGACCCGAAACGTCGCCTATTTCCTTCGCTCCACAGGTGCTGCCTCACCCGCTGAGTTTCTCCAGCATTTTTGTCTACCTTAGATTTTCCAGCATCTGCAGTTCCTTCTTAAACGCAGAAAAGCTGGAGTAACTCAGCGGGACAGGCAGCATCTCTGGAGAGGAGAAATGGGTGGTGTTTCGGGTCGAGACCCTTCTTCAGAAATGCAAGATTCCAAAGAAGGGTCTCGACCCGAAACGTCGCCCATTCCTTCTCTCCAGAGCTGCTGCCTGTCCCGCTGAGTTACTCCAGATTTTTGTACCTAATCTACACTAGTCCCACCTGCCTGCGCTTGACTCGATCCCTCTAAACGTATCATAGAGTCATTGCGTCATAGAGATTCATAGTCAGACAGTGTGGAAACAGGCCCTTCGGCCCAACACCCATACTGACCAACATCCCCCATCTACACTAGTCCCACCTGTCCGCGTTTGGCCCATTAGCCTCTCAGCCTCCAATCCATGTACCTGTCTAAATGTCTCTTAAATGTTATTTAACATTTAAGTCCCTGCCTCAATTGCCTCAATTACCTCCTCTGGCACCTTGTTCCATATACCCACCACCCTTTGTGTAAAAAAAGGTCACAGGGAGAACGTGCAAACTCCGTACAGACAGCACCCGTAGTCATGATCAAACCTAGATCTCTGAGAGAAGAACTGGGGGGAGAAGGAGATGCTGGACAAGTCTATATGGGGGATAGCACCTACTGTAGCTCAGTTGGGCAGAATGGTCTTTTTTCCATTCGAAATATTGCATGCAGTTCTGGTCACCTCAATACAGAAAGGATGGGAAGTCATAAGGTCATAAGGTCATGTGATAAGCCATTCGGCCCATCAAGTCTACTCCACCATTCAATCATGGCTGATCAATCTCTCCCTCCTAGCCCCATTCTCCTGCCTTCTCCCCATAACCTCTGACACCCGCACTAATCAAAAATCTATCTATCTCCACCTAAAAAATATCCACTGACTTGGCCTCCCCGTGACTAAAGAAATGTCTCCTCATCTCCTTCCTAAAAGAACGCCCTCTATTTCTGAGGCTGTAACCTCTAAGTCTTTGCAGAGGGTGCTGGGAAGGTTTAACCACTGAGTGACTGCAACACGTCTTTTGTAGCCCAGCATCAGCAGTTCCTTGTGCCTACATTTTACCAGGCAGAATACTGCCTGATCGGGGCATTAGCGACAGGGAGAGGTTGGGCAGACTTGGATTGTTCTCTGTTGTGGGAAGGCCTGATAGAAGTATGTCAAATTTTCAGAAGCATAGATAAGGTAGACAGCCAGAACTTTTTTGTCTGGGTGGAAATGTCAAAGAGTAGAAAGCATAACTTTAAGGCGAGAGGGACAAAGTTTGAAGGAGACTCGATTAAGTAGGACCCGTTGTCACATGGGAGGCCTGGTTCCCCCAACGCAATATTCCATCACTCAACCGTTCCCCCAACGCAAAATTCCACCACTCACCCATAGCCCCTAACTGTGCAGGTGCGGCTCATTTCCCCTCATTCCCCAGCACTCCCTCCCCCTCCTCTTCATGAGTGGGAGGGGAGGGGGGAAGCAGGGGAGGGGGGGAGGGAAGTTGGGTATGTGGGAGGGGGGAGGAGGGATGTGGGGGGAGGAGGGGGTGTGTGTGGGAAGGGGGGTGTTTGTTGCGTGGTTGTAGGGGGGAGGGGTGTGTGGCTGAGGGGGGGTTGTGGGGGGGAGTGGTGTTGTGGGGGCAGGGGGGTTGTGGGGTCGGGGGGGTTGTGGGTGGAGGGGGAGGGGGGAGTGAGCTCGGAGAAAAGACGGGCAAGGGCCATGGCCAAGAGGGGGGGCATCACGAGGGAGGGTGGAGGAGCCAGCGAGGGGGACCAGAGGGGTAGTGGCTGGAATTGGCGGTGCGATGGGGACTCACAGTGGGCGCTGCTCGCTGGCCGTTCTCTTCCGCCGGGATCAGAGTCTCCACTTTCCATTTGGCGACTCCGGGCTGGGCTAGGTCTCCAACTGAGTTGGGCTGGGTCTCCGACGCTGGGCTGCTTGGGGCTGGGCTGCTCGGGGCTGGGCTGCTTGGGGCTGGGCTGCTAGGGGCTGGGCTGCTCGGGGCTGGGCTGCTCGGGGCTGGGCTGCTCGGGGCTGGGCTGCTTTGGGTCCCTCCAAAAACGTGTCCGGTTGGAAACCTCCGCCGGCCATCATCAGTAAAGACGCGATGGCGCAGGAAGGGGCGGACCGTCCCGGTGAGTGACAGGGGAAGAGACTAATCCGCGCGGCGCTGAACGGCAGAAGAGATCGATCTGCGCACACGTGGTTTTTAACACTTTTTAGACCTCGCTAACCTTTACGACATTCAACCGATCGGAACGAACTTGATGCACTCGCAGCATAGGAGAACGGCGAGTGAACTGGTGAAAAATCGTAGCGCTATCTCGAACCGTTTTTGCGCAAATAGGAAGACCGCACAAACCGCAGATAACAAGATCAGAGTTTTGGTTATGTATAGATGAGCGGGGCGTTTTTTTACACAGAGGGTGGTGGGTGCCTGGAACCTGATGCCAAGGGCGGTCATAGTGTCATGGAGTCATGCAGCCTTCGCTTGCGCACGGCGTCCAACGCGCCCCATCTACACTAGTCCCACCTGCCTGCGTTTGGCCGGTATCCCTCTAAACCTGTCCTATCCACATATGTGCCAAAATGTATTTTCAGTGGTGCTGGAGGCAGATACAATAGTGGTGTTTACGAGACGTTTCAATAGGCGCATGGATGTGCAGGGAATGGAGGGAGATGGATCACGTGCAGGCAGATGAAAATTGGTCTTGGCATCATGTTCAGCATAGACATTGTGGGCCGAAGGGCCTGTTCCTGTGCTGTACTCTTCTATGTTCTGGGTTTACATGGAGATTAACTTAACTTGCCTTCATGTTTGGCACGGACATATGTTCATGTTATAAAGTGATAGGAGCAGAATTGGGCCATTTGGCTCATCAAGTCTATTCCACCATTCAATTATGGCTGATCTATCTCTCCCTCCAAACCCCATTCTCCTGCCTTAACCCCATAACCATTGACAGCCCATACCTATCAAGAATCTATCTCTGCCTTAAAAATATCCATTGACTTGGCCTCCACAGCCTTCTGTGGCGATGAATTCCACAGATTCACTACCCTCTGACAAAATAAATTCCTCCTCATCTCCTTCCTGAAGGAACGTCCTTTAATTCTGAGGCTGCGCCCTCTGGTCCTAGACTCTCCCACTAATGGAAACATCCTCTCCACATCCACCCTATCCAAGCCTTTCACTATTCGGTAAGTTTCAATGAGGTCCCCCCTCATCCTCTATTGTGGGCTGAAGGGGCTGTACTGTTCTATATCGAAGTATCCTCAAGAGACAAGATTGTGTAATTGACATATGTTTACAAACAGAAGTGCGAATTAATGGTAATTATGGTAATAATTGGGTACTGGCCGCTTTGTGTTTTGACCACTTATTGGGTATCGAGTTCTTCCCCCCCTCCCACCCCCTCCCCCTCCCCCTTTAATGGGGGGTCTTAAGGTCCCAGTGAAGATTGACCTCTTACCTTGGATACGAACCCCGACCTGGAAGGAGATGTTGACATCGCGGGCGGTGCGCTCCACCAGGATGTAGTACCACTGCTGCCAGAAGGGGGCGGCTTGCTGCAGCTGGCAGCCGCGCAGTCCCGCGCAGTCGACGCGGCTGGAGTTGTGCAGCGGCGGCGCCTTGGCCCTGAGCTTCAGCAGCACCGGGCACCCGTGCAGAGTGGCGTTGCTGCAGCTGCACTCCGAGAGTCGTACCGTCACCCGAGAGGTGTAACTGGGGACGAAGACCCTGGGGGGGGCGGGGGAAACGAGGGGGGGAGAGAGGAGAATCAGAGAGTCACAAAGCCATAGTCACAATATCGTAGAGCCAGTATCACAGTCACAGAGACACAGAGACGCAGAGACACAGAGACACAGAGACACAGAGTCACAGAGACACAGAGACACAGAGACACAGAGACACAGTCACAGAGTCACAGAGACACAGAGACACAGAGACACAGAGACGCAGAGACACAGAGACACAGTCACAGAGTCACAGAGACACAGAGACACAGAGACACAGAGACACAGAGACACAGAGTCACAGAGACACAGAGACACAGAGTCACAGAGACACAGAGACACAGAGACACAGAGACACAGAGACACAGAGACACAGAGACACAGAGACACAGAGTCACAGAGACACAGAGACACGGAGACACAGAGACACAGAGACACAGTCACAGAGACACAGAGACACAGAGTCACAGAGACACAGAGACACAGTCACAGAGACACAGAGACACAGAGTCACAGAGACACAGAGACACAGTCACAGAGACACAGAGACACAGAGACACAGAGACACAGAGACACAGTCACAGAGACACAGAGACACAGAGACACAGAGACACAGAGACACAGAGTCACAGAGACACAGAGACACAGAGACACAGAGTCACAGAGACACAGAGACACAGTCACAGAGACACAGAGACACAGTCACAGAGACACAGAGACACAGTCACAGAGACACAGAGACACAGAGTCACAGAGACACAGAGACACAGTCACAGAGACACAGAGACACAGTCACAGAGAGCCGGAGACACAGTCACACAGAGACACAGAGTCACAGAGACACAGAGACACAGAGACACAGAGACACAGTCACAGACACACAGAGACACAGAGACACAGTCACAGAGACACAGAGACACAGTCACAGAGACACAGAGACACAGTCACAGAGAGCCGGAGACACAGTCACACAGAGACACAGAGTCACAGAGACACAGTCACAGAGACACAGTCACAGACACACAGAGACACAGAGACACAGAGACACAGAGACACAGTCACAGAGACACAGAGACACAGAGACACAGAGTCACAGAGTCACAGTCACAGAGACACAGAGACACAGAGACACAGTCACAGAGACACAGAGACACAGTCACAGAGACACAGAGACACAGAGACACAGAGACACAGAGTCACAGAGACACAGAGACACAGAGACACAGTCACAGAGACACAGAGACACAGAGACACAGAGGCACAGACACAGAGACACAGTCACACAGACACACAGAGACACAGAGACACAGTCACAGAGACACAGTCACAGAGACACAGAGTCACACAGACACAGAGACACAGTCACACAGAGACACAGAGTCACACAGACACAGAGTCACAGAGTCAGAGACACAGAGTCACAGAGACACAGAGACACATAGTCACAGAGACACAGAGACACAGAGACACAGTCACAGAGTCACAGAGACACAGAGACACAGAGACACAGAGACACAGAGTCACAGAGACACGGAGACACGGAGACACGGAGACACAGAGTCACAGAGACACAGAGACACAGAGACACAGAGACACAGTCACAGAGTCACAGAGACACAGAGACACAGAGACACAGAGACACAGAGTCACAGAGACACGGAGACACAGAGTCACAGAGACACAGAGACACAGAGACACAGAGACACAGAGACACAGTCACAGAGACACAGAGACACAGAGACACGGAGACACAGAGACACAGACACAGAGTCACAGAGACACAGAGTCACAGAGACACGGAGACACAGAGTCACAGAGACACAGAGACACAGAGTCACAGAGACACACAGAGACACAGAGACACAGAGACACAGAGTCACAGAGACACACAGAGACACAGAGACAGTCACACAGAGACACAGAGTCACAGAGACACACAGAGACACAGAGACACAGAGACACAGAGTCACAGAGACACACAGAGACACAGAGACAGTCACACAGACACACAGAGACACAGAGACACAGTCACAGAGTCACAGAGTCACAGTCACAGAGACACAGTCACAGAGACACAGTCACAGTCACAGAGACACAGAGACACAGAGACACACAGTCACAGTCACAGAGACACTGTGACACAGAGTCGCACAGAGACACAGAGACACAGAGACACACAGTCACAGAGTCACAGAGTCACAGAGACACAGAGACACAGAGACACAGAGACACAGAGACACAGAGACACACAGTCACAGAGTCACAGAGTCACAGAGACACAGAGACACAGAGACACAGAGACACAGAGACACAGAGACACACAGTCACAGAGTCACAGAGTCACAGAGACACAGAGACACAGAGACACAGAGACACAGAGACACAGAGACACACAGTCACAGAGTCACAGAGTCACAGAGACACAGAGTCACAGAGACACAGAGACACAGAGACACAGAGACACAGAGACACAGAGACACACAGTCACAGAGTCACAGAGACACAGAGACACTGTGACACTGTGACACAGAGACACACAGTCACAGAGTCACAGAGTCACAGAGACACAGAGACACAGAGACACAGAGACACAGAGACACAGAGACACAGAGACACAGAGTCACAGAGTCACAGAGACACAGAGACACAGAGTCACAGAGACACAGAGTCACAGAGACACACAGTCACAGAGTCACAGAGACACAGAGACACAGAGTTACAGAGTTACAGAGTCACAGAGACACAGAGACACAGAGACACAGAGACACAGAGACACAGAGACACAGAGACACAGAGTCACAGAGTCACAGAGTCACAGAGACACACAGTCACAGAGTCACAGAGACACAGAGACACAGAGTTACAGAGTTACAGAGTCACAGAGACACAGAGACACAGAGACACAGAGACACAGAGACACAGAGACACAGAGACACAGAGACACACAGTCACAGAGTCACAGAGACACAGAGACACAGAGACACAGAGACACAGAGTCACAGACTCACGGAGAAACCCTAGTGTTCCATGGTCGAGGCAGAGGCAGGGTTGTGCAGGTTGATTTTATTGTAGCCATCGACATACACAGCAGGCCGTTCGGCCCGCCAATTCTGTGCTGGTCTTCAACCCACCAATAATCCCATGTCAACCATATTTCATTCTCCCCACATCCCTATTAGTTTTGCCCAGTTTTTGCCCCACACTCATGCACTAGTTTGGCATCTTAGCTTGCCACATGCCTCCATTCCCTGCGTATCTGCATGCCTATCTAAAAGCCTTTCAAACACTATTGTGGTAGCTCAGCATCATGTTCGACACAGACATTGTCGGACACTAGGCCCGTTCTTGCTCTGTGCTGGTCTATATTATTAATGATTGTTCCTGCAACTCCATTCGATGTCAATATAATGCTTCAAACCCTGGTCCATCAGGGAGTAACGTTAAAGTTAGATCTACGGATGGCCATCCTGCGATCCTGGTTCAAGGCATCGATTAGTGTAGCTTGCTCCTACACTGGTTCTCCTTGTCTCTCTGCGCTGGCTTCACGCCCAGAGAGTGAGTCTTTGTGTGTGTCTCTGACCCTTGGCTGTGAGCCCAGGAGCACTAGAGTAGGCTTCCACCCCCTCCTGGTCCCTGGCTCTGGGTTAAAGACGTACCAGGCAGGGAGGAGCTCCAGACGTGGTCGAGGGTTGGGCCCGCTGCCAGCGGTTAATGGCTCCAATTAGCCAGGAAGGATCTGTAACCTCGTCACTGGCGGAGTCATCTGGGCAGTGTGTGTGTATGCTTGTGTGCGTGTGCGCGTGTGTGCATGCGCGTGGATGTGTATGTGTGCCTAGGTGCATGTGTATGTGTGTGCGCGCGTGTGTGTGTGTGCCTGTGTGCATGTGTGTGTGTGCACGCGTGTGTGTGTGTGCACGCGTGTGTGCCTGTGTGCATGTATGTCTATGTGTGCCAGTGTGCATGTGAGTGTGCGAGCATATGTGTGTGCATGTGTGTGCACGTGTGTGTGCGTGTGTGTGTGTGCGTGCATGTGTGTGCATGCGTCTGTGTGTGTGCATGTGTGCGCATGTATATGTGTACGTGAGCGTTTGTGCGTGCGCGCACATGTGTGTGTGTGTGCGTGCGTGTGCGTGCCTTGTGTGTGTGTGAGTGTATGTGTGTGTGCATGTGTGTGTATGTGTGTGCACCTGTGCACATGTGTGTGTGCCAGTGTGCCTGTGTGTGTGCCTGTGTGCCTGTGTGTGTGTGTGTGTGCGTGTGTGTGTGTGCCTGTGTGGAGTTTGCACGTTCTCCCCGTGACCACCTGGGTTTCTCCGGGTGCTCCAGCTTGCTCCCACATCCCAAAGATGTGCGGGTTTGTAGGTTAACCGCCCCCTGCAAATTGCCCCCTGGTGTATCAGGAGTGGATGAGTAAGTGAGGTAACTTAGAACTAGTGTGAACGGGTGATCGCTGGCCAGTGCGGACTCGATGGGCCGAAGGGCCTGTTTCCGTGCTGTATCTCTAAACCAAACTAAACAGTACAGCACAGGAATAGACCCTTCGGCCCACAATGTCCGTGCTGAACATGATGCCAGGTTCAACAAATCTCCTCTGCCTGCACGTGATCTATATCCCTCCATTCCCTGCACATCCCGTGAACCCCACTATGGTATCTGCCTCCACTATTATCCCCGGCAGTACTTCCCAGGCACCCACCACCCACTGTGTAAAACTCCAGTAGTACTAGTGCGAATGGGTGATCGATGGTCAGCACGGACTCGATGGGCCGAAGGGACTGTTTCCACACTGCATCTTTCAATCAATTCCATTTCACCCCCACCTCAAACTGGCTTTGAACCATTTTGGGTTGACTGAGCAATGTTGTGATTGATTTTTAATTGAGATTGTTCTCCGTGCGAAGGTGGGGGGGGGAGGGGGGGGGGGGGGGGGGCAGAATCTGTGCAGAGTTGGATGGAATGTGGAGCGAATACAAAATGAGGGATTAATGTGGAGTTTAGTTTGGAGATACAGCATGGAAACAGGCCCTTCGGCCCACCGAGTCCATGCCAACCCGCTTTCTCATCCACTGCCCCCTACACACTAGGGGGAAATTTACCGAAGCCAATTAACCTACAGACCCGCACATCTTTGGGATGTGGGAGGAAACTGGGGCATCCGGAGGAAACCCACGCAGTCGCAGGGAGACCGTGCAAACTCCACACACACACACACAGCATCCGAGGTGAGGATGGAACCCGGGTCTCTGGCGCTGTGAGGAAGAGGCTCTAGCCGCCGTGCCGCCCTAGATACGGATGTTTTACGTTCCCCCGCGTCGCTCAGAGAGACCATGACTTGGACAGACTGCGGGGGCGGGATATTCATCCGTATCGCCGCATGGGACCACCCCAATGTGAAGGGGAGTGGGCCAACATCAGCCTCTCGCGTACCGGGCTACCACCTCTGCTCAGGGCGATGGGGAACGCAGGGACTTACTCACTTGTAGAGGGACGACCGGTTGCGGGCCGGGATCACCTGATCCATCAGGTACCCGGGAAAGAGCACGGGAATGCCGACCAACCTCTGGACGATGAGCTGGGGCTGGAACAGGTACTGGCATTCCTCATAGAGGCCCTGCCGAGGAGGGAACGGCGGTCAGTGTGTGAGCACAACACACGACAAAGGACACAGGATGTGGAACATACAACACGGAACACAGGTCGTGGGACATACAACACAGAACACAGAACACAGGGCGTGGAACATACAACACAGGACACAGGACGTGGAACATACAACACGGAACATAGAACACAGGACACAGGACGTGGAACATACAACACGGAACATAGAACACAGGACACTGGATGTGGAACATACAACACGGAACATAGAACACAGGACACTGGATGTGGAACATACAACACGGAACATAGAACACAGGACACAGGACGTGGAACATACAACACGGAACATAGAACACAGGACACTGGATGTGGAACATACAACACGGAACATAGAACACAGGACACTGGATGTGGAACATACAACACGGAACATAGAACACAGGACACAGGACGTGGAACATACAACACGGAACATAGAACACAGGACACAGGACGTGGAACATACAACACGGAACATAGAACACAGGACACAGGACGTGGAACATGCAACACGGAACATAGAACACAGGACACAGGATGTGGAACATACAACATGGAACATAGAACACAGGACACTGGATGTGGAACATACAACATGGAACATAGAGCACACGATACAGGAGACAGGACGTGGAACACAGAATACAAGGTTTGTGACATACATCACGGAACGTAGAACACAGGACATGAAACATACAATACGGAACATAGAACACAGGACACAGGATGTGGAACATACAACACGGAACATAGAACACAGGACACTGGATGTGGAACATACAACACGGAACATAGAACACAAGACACAGGATGTGGAACATACAACACGGAACATAGAACACAGGACACAGGACGTGGAACATGCAACACGGAACATAGAACACAGGACACAGGATGTGGAACATACAACACGGAACATAGAACACAGGACACAGGATGTGGAACATACAACACGGAACATAGAACACAGGACACAGGATGTGGAACATACAACAAGGAAAATAGAACACAGGACACAGGATGTGGAACATACAACACGGAACATAGAATACAGGAGACAGGACGTGGAACACAGAATACAAGGTTTGTGACATACATCACGGAACGTAGAACACAGGACATGAAACATACAACATGGAACACAGGACACAGAACACAGGTTATAGAACATATAACACAGAATGTAGAACATGGAACACTGCAGCATAAGAACAGGCCCTTCGGTCCACAATGCCTGTGCTGAACACTATGCCAAGACCAACTCTTATCTGCCTGCAAGTGATCCATATCCCTCCATTCCCCGCATATCCATGTGTCTATCCAAAAGCCTCTTAAACAGCACTAACGTATCTGCCTCCAACACCACCCCCGGCAGCGCGTTCCAGGCACCCACCACCCTCTGGGCACATCTCCTTTAAACTTTGCCCATCTCACCTTAAAGCTATGCCCGCTAGTATTTAACATTTCCACCTGGGGAAAAAGGTTCTGACTGTCTACCCTATCCATGCCTCTCATCATTTTATATACTTCCATCAGGTCTTCCCACAAACTCCAGTGTCCATTGAACACAATCCAAGTCTGTCCATCTCTCCCTAAAACCCCTAATCCAGATTCAGAATGATTCTGGAGACTTTGCCCCCGTTATGAAAATTGAACACAGAAGAGTACAGCACAGGAACAGGCCCTTCGGCCCACAATGCCAACTCTGATGCCAAGTTTGTCCAATCTTTCCTTATACCTAATGTTCATAAGTTGTAGAAGCGGAAATTAGGCCGTTCGGCCCATCGAGTCTACTCTGCCATTCAATCATGGTTGATCGATCTCTCCCTCTGAACCCCATTCTCCTGCCTTCTCCCCGTAACCCCCGACATCCGTACTGATCAAGAATCTGTCAATCTCTGCCTTACAGAAGGTTGGGGGTGGGGGAGGGCGGGGGGGGGGGGGGGGGGCACCTCATTTTACAGAATAATGAAAGGCCTGGATTGAGTGGATGCGGGGAGGATGTTTCCTCTAGTGGGAGAATCTACGAGGCCGTAGCCTGAGAATTAAAGGACGTACCTTTAGAATAGAAAAGAGGAAGAATTTCTTTAGTCAGAGGGGGGTGAATCTGTGGAATTCTTTGCCACAGACGGCTGTGGAGGCCAAGTCAATGGATAGAGTTAGACAGATTCTGGATTGGTTTGGGTGTCAGGGGTTATGGGGAGAAGGCAGGAGAATGGGGTTGGGAGGGAGAGATAGATCAGCCACGATTGAATGGCGGAGTAGACATTTTGGGCCGAAGGGCCTAATTCTGCTCCTGGAACTTATGAACTTATGAAGACAATAGACAATGGACAATAGGTGCAGGAGTAGGCCATTCGGCCCTTCGAGCCAGCACCGCCATTCAACGTGATCATGGCTCATCATCCCCAGTCAGTACCCCGTTCCTGCCTTCTCCCCATATCCCCTGACTCCGCTATTTTTAAGAGCCCTATCTAGCTCTCTCTTGAAAGCATCCAGAGAACCTGCCTCCACCGCCCTCTGAGGCAGAGAATTCCACAGATCCACCACTCTCTGTGAGAATAAGTGTTTCCTCGTCTCCGTTCTAAATGGCTTACCCCTTATTCTTAAACTGTGTGGCCCCTGGTTCTGGACTCCCCCAACATCGGGACCATGTTTCCTGCCCTCTAGCGTGTCCAATAAGATCCTCTCTCATCCTTCTAAACTCCAGAGTGTACAAGCCCAGCTGCTCCATTCTCTCAGCATATGACAGTCCCGCCATCCCGGGAATTAACCTTGTAAACCTACGCTGTACTCCCTCAATAGCAATAATGTCCTTCCTCAAATTAGAGCACACAATACTGCAGGAAACTAGTTTAATTTGGCATCATGTTGGGCACGGCCATTGTGGGCTGAAGGGCCTATTCCTGTGATGTGCTGTTCCGTGTTCCACGTGCGTCTATTGTCCGCAATAGGGAGTGCAGCGTAGGTTCATCAGGTTAATTCCCGGGATGGCGGGACTGTCATGTGCTGAGAGAATGGAGCGGCTGGGCTTGTACACTCTGGAATTTAGAAGGATGAGAGGTTATCTCATTGAAACATGTAAGATTGTTAAGGGCTTGGACACATCGGAGGCAGGAAACATGTTCCCGATGTTGGGGGAGTCCAGAACCAGGGGCCACAGTTTAAGAATAAGGAGTAAGCCATTTAGAACGGAGACGAGGAAACACTTTTTCTCACAGACAGTGGCGAGTCTGTGGACGGTGGAGGCAGGTTCTCTGGATGCTTTCAAGAGAGAGCTAGATAGGGCTCTTAAAAATAGCGGAGTCAGGGGATATGGGGAGAAGGCAGGAACGGGGTACTGATTGGGGATGGTCAGCCATGATCACATTGAATGGCGGTGCTCGCTGGAAGGGCCGAATGGCCTCCTCCTGCACCTGTTGTCTATTGTCTACTGTCCATGGGACGTACTGAGTTTGATGCAAACCCTTGCTCGCAGATGCAAGGGATCGGTGGTGTCACGACACTGACCTTGACTGATATCTTCCCCGTGTCCTTGGGTAGGTGCGCGGCGAGGAACCAGTCTCCGGGCAGCGGGCTGGTGATGTTGAAGGCGCCGGTGGTGCGGTTTGGCAAACTCCAGGTCAGGGTGACGGCGAAGGAGCCCGGCACCACGGTGTCGCCGGGGAAGCGGGTGCGGAGGGGGTTGATGACGGGCGGAGCGCCCGGCCTGAAGTACCTGACGGGGGGAAGACAGAGCGAGGCGTCAGCCCACCGTTGAGCGATTAACCATCCGGAGGAGGATCCTGACCCGTCTGCAGTAAAGGCCCTGTCCCACTTACGCGTCCTTGGCACGCAAATTACGCAACATCGTGGTCGCTTTGAAGCGCGCGGACATCTTGTGGCCACGCGGGGGCCGGTCCCACTGGGAAGCGCGGAGGGGCGTGTAGTTGAGCGCGACATCGCGCGGGGTTTCCGAAAATTTTGAAGCAAACTAAATCTTCACGCGCCAACGGCCTGTCGTGGAGCTGACGGCCAAAGTGGGACAGACCCAAGACCCTGGTGCAACGCAGCCTCTCACCTCCAACAGCAGCAGAAGCAGGCAAACGATCGCCGAGCTCGGCCTGGGGCTCACGGCCGTTGCGGATCCGGATCCGGATCCGCCCCCACTTCTACTCCCAGAGCGGGGCCAAGAAAATTGAAGATGGACACAAAATGCAGGAGTAACTCAGCGGGACCGGCAGCATCTCTGGAGAGAAGTGATGGGTGACGTTTCGGGTCAAGACCCGTCTTTTCAGACTGAAGAAGAGTCTCGACACCCATTCCTTCTCTCCAAAAATGCTGCCGGTCCCGCTGAGTTACTCCGGCATTTTGTGTCCATCTTCAAATGACGTCGCGCGCTCCAGACGGCTGTGCGGGCGCATGAAATCGCGCGCGACCTTCGCGGGACCGTCGCGGCTCAACGCGACCACGAGGTCGCGTGATTAGCGTGCCAAGGATACGTAAGTGGGACAGGCCCTTAAGATGCTGCAGATGTTCTACCAATTGGCGGTGGCCAGTGCCATCGTCTACGCTGCCGCGTGCTGGGGGCAACAGGGCGAAGGCCGCGGTCGCCAACAGGATCAACAAGCTCGTCGGGAAGGCTGGCTCCGTCCTGGGGGAGGAGTCGGAGTTGGTCTTGGAAGGGAGGATGCTCCTCAAACTGCGGAGCATCCTGGACAATACAGCTCACCCCCTCCATGGTACACTGGTCAACCTGAGGAGCACCTTCAGCAACAGACTGGTTCCACCGAGATGCAGCACAGAACGCCACAGGAGATCCTTCTTCCCTGTGGCTATCAAACTGTACAACTCCTCCCCCTTCTGTCCTGGGGTAGACTCCGACTAACTCCCCTCCCCCCAGTCTTTGCACATCCACATTCCTTTCCACTCGTCACTTTAATTTCATGTTTCATGTATCTTGTTGTGTTTTTATGACTGTAGACCGATCAATTTCGCTCCTGGGATAAATACAGTTCTATCGTATCAATAGACAATGGACAATAGGTGCAGGAGTAGGCCATTCGGCCCTTCGAGCCAGCACCGCCATTCAACGTGATCATGGCTGATCATCCCCAATCAGTACCCCGTTCCTGCCTTCTCCCCATATCCCCTGACTCCGCTATTTTTAAGAGCCCCATCTAGCTCTCTCTTGAAAGCATCCAGAGAACCGGCCTCCACCGCCCTCTGAGGCAGAGAATTCCACAGACTCACCACTCTCCGTGAGAAAAAGTGTTTCCTCGTCTCTGTTCTAAATGGCTCACTCCTTATTCTTAAACGGTGACCCCTGGTTCTGGACTCCCCCAACATCGGGAACACATTTCCTGCCTCTAGCGTGTCCAAGCCCTTAACAATCTTATATGTTTCAATGAGATCCCCTCTCATCCTTCTAAACTCCAGAGTATACAAGCCCAGCTGCTCCATTCTCTCAGCATACGACAGTCCCGCCACCCCGGGAATTAACCTTGTAAACCTACGCTGCACTCCCTCAATAGCAAGAATGTCCTTCCTCAAATTAGGGGACCAAAACTGCACACAATACTCCAGGTGTGGTCTCACTAGGGCTCTGTACAACTGCAGAAGGACCTCTTTGCTCCTATCGTACTGTATCTTATTGTATACCGTCACCTAAATCTTGCATCAAAATGTACCTTGCACTAAACGTTACCATGGAGAGAGACACTAAAAAAGCTGGAGTAACTGAGCGGGTCACAGTGTCTCTGGAGAAGAGGAATGGGTGATGTTTCGGGTCGAGACCCGTCTTCAGACTGAGGGTCGGGGGAAGGGAAACGAGAGATATAGACGGTGATGTGGAGAGATATAGAACAAATGAATGAAGGATATGCAAAAAGGCAACAATTATGATGTATCCCTTATCCTGTATCTGTACACTGTGGACGGCTCGATTGTAATCATGTCTTGTCTTTCCGCTGGCTGGTTAGCACGCAACCAACCTTTTCACTGTATCTCGGTACACGTGACAACAAACTCAACTCAACTAATCATTCCCTCCAGAGATAGACAAAAATGCTGGAGTACCTCAGCGGGTCAGGCAGCATCTGCGGAGAACATGGATAGGTGACGTTTCGGGTCAGGACCGCCACTTCTCTCTAAACCCGACCGATTGACCTACAAACCCGCATGCCTTTGGAGTGTGGGAGGAAACCGGAGCATCTGGAGGAAATCCACGTGGTCACAGGGAGAACCTGCAAACTCCACACAGACAGCACCCAAGTTCAGGGTGCTGCGAGGCCGTGACTGTTCAGCTGCGCCACTGTTGCAAGAATTACTCCAGCACGTTGGGGGTATTCTTCCCTTCCCGACCAGAGTCACAAACCCTCACCTCCCTCCCCCTGACCTTCCCCAACCCCCTCCTCCTCCTCCACTTCACACTCACCCTCTCCTCTCCCCTCACGCACCCTCTCCTCCCCCCTCCCCATCCTCTTCTCTCCCCTCCCCTACCCCCAACCTCTCCATTCCCCCACCCCGTCCTCTCCCCTCCCCTCCCCCACCCTCCCCCTCCTTCCCCCCACCCTCTCCTCTCCCCTCCCCCACCCTCTCTCCTCCCCTCCCCCCACCCTCCCCCTCTTCCCCCCGCCCTCTCCTCTCCCCTCCCCCCACCCTCCCCCTCCTCCCCCCCACCCTCTCCTCTCCCCTCCCCAACCCCTCCCCCCACCCTCCCCCTCCTCCCCCCACCCTCTCCTCTCCCATCCCCCACCCTCTCCCCTCCCCTCCCCTCCCCCAACCTCTCCCCTCCCCACCCTCACCTCTCCCTTCCCCCCATCCTCTCCCCTCCCCCACCCCCACCCTCACCTCTCCCACCCCCCACCCTCTCCTCCTCTCCCCTCCCCTCCCCCACCCTCTCCCCTCCCCCACCCTCTCCTCTCCCCTCCCCACCCCTCCTCCCCCCACCCTCTCCCCTCCCCTCCCCCACCCTCTCCCCTCCCCTCCCCCACCCTCTCCCCTCCCCTCCTCCACACTCACCTCTCCCGTCCCCCACTCTCTCCCCTCCCCTCCCCCACCCTCTCCATTCACCTCTCCCCTCCCCGCCCTCCTCCCTCCCCCCTCCCCCCTCTCCCCCAGTGCCACTCACACAGTGATGTCCCGATCCGGGCAGGAGTCTCCGAAACTTCCCCCCTGCTCCTTGAAGGTGATCAGGTTCCAGATGGCCACCACCGTGTCCTCGGGCACGTGGAAATGGAAGAGCTCGGCGCTAGTGAAGGAAGTGAAGGCGTTGAGCTTGCGGGGGGTCCTGGTGAAGTAATCGGTGACGAACAGGCAGTCTGGGGAGCGAGAGGGGGGGGGGGAGAGACCAGAAGACCATGAGACACGGGAGAAGCAGTCGGCAGTGCGGTGCAGCGGGTAGGGCTGCTGCCTCACAGCGCCAGAGACCCAGTTTCCATCCTGACCTCAGGTGCTGTGCATGTCAACTTTGTACGTTCCCGCCGTGACCCGCGTGGGTTTCCTCCAGGCGCTCCGGTTTCATCCCACACTATAAAGACGTGCAGGTTTGTGGGTTAGTTGGCTTCTATAAATTGTGTGTAGGGTAGAACTAGTGCACGCATGATCACTGGTCGGCGCTGAGTCGATGGGCTGAAGGGCCCGTTTCTATGCTGCATCCCTGACACAAAGGAAAACCTATCTCAGTGATCTATGGACTGTCGGCTTCTGGGGACATAGAAACATAGAAACATAGAAATTAGGTGCAGGAGTAGGCCATTCGGCTCTTCGAGCCTGCACCGCCATTCAATATGATCATGGCTGATCATCCAACTCAGTATCCCGTACCTGCCTTC
>OY740783.1:129439070-129446570 GCA_963514005.1 Raja brachyura
CCAGGCGGCGCGGACAGCTCCGGCCAGCGGGGGAAGCCGCCGCTACTCACCGCTCAGCGGCTGCAGGCAGGCGGCGAGGAGAAGCAGCAGCGGCCGCGGGCAGCGCCGGCCCCCGGCCGTCATCTCTGGGCGGTCTGTGGGAGAGGTGGTGGGAGAGGCGGAGAAGAGGGAGAGAGCCGGGGTCCAGGGGCTGGAGAGAGGGCGGACGGTGCCTCTGCCGCTCTCTCTCGCTGTCTGTCCACACAATGACACACTCCACGCCAAGACTCTGCCAGAGACCGCGGGGGCGGGGGCAACACTCCAATACATTAGTGCGGCGGCAACGTCAACCCGATCCTGGGCGGTGTTCATCCCACTCCGGCTCCTCCCCACAGCAGCCTGGCATTCATATCAGCATTGGTTTATGATCGTCACGTGTAAGGACATACAGCGTAAAACTTTCTGGCGTGGATTGTGTCGGCAGCTGGAATCTTTCTCCCCAGAGTTTAAAGCAGAGATAGGTCGTGGTGGGTCTGTGGAATTCCTCGCCACAGAAGGCTGTGGAGGTCAAGTCAAGGCAGAGACAGACAGACAGACAGACAGACAGACAGACAGACAGACAGACAGACAGACAGACAGACAGACAGACAGACAGACAGACAGACAGACAGACAGACAGACAGACAGACAGACAGACAGACAGACAGACAGACAGACAGACAGACAGACAGACAGACAGACAGACAGACAGACAGACAGACAGACAGACAGACAGACAGACAGACAGACAGACAGACAGACAGACAGACAGACAGACAGACAGACAGACAGACAGACAGACAGACAGACAGACAGACAGACAGACAGACAGACAGACAGACAGACAGACAGACAGACAGACAGACAGACAGAGCAGCAGCATCGAAGGAGCGAAGGAGATAGGCGGCGTTTCGGGTCGAGACCCTTCTTCAGACAACAGCGACAGATAGATTCTTGATTAGTGCGGGTGTCAGGGGTTATGGGGAGAAGGCAGGAGAATGGGGTTAGGAGGGAGGGATAGATTTGTGACCTTGTGACCTTATGAGTGGAAGTGTCAAAGACTATTGGATTCACACTGCCTTTAACCCAGGCTGGGGAGTAATATTCATCGCGTCATAAGTGATAGAAGCAGAATTGGGTCATTCGGCCCATCAAGTCTATACTGCCATTCAATCACGTCTGATCTATCTCTCCCTCTTAACCCCATTCTCCTGCCTTCTTTCCATAACCCCTGACACCCGTACTGATCACGAATCTATCTATCTCTGCCTTTAAAATATCCATTGATGGCATCCACAGCCTTTTGTGGCGAATAATTCCACAGATTCACCACCCTCTGACGAAAGAAATGTCTCCTCGTCTTCCAAAGGAAAGTCCTTTAATTTTGAGTATGACCTCTGGTCTTCGACTCTCCCACTAGTGGAAACATCCTCTCCACATCCACTGAAGTAATTTCACGATTCAGTACGTTTCAATCCCCCCCTCCCCTCATCCTTCCAAACTCCAGCGAGTACAGGCCCAGTGCCGACAAACGCCCATCATATGTTAACCCACTAATTCTTGTGATCATTCTCGTGAACTTCCTCTCATAAAACTCCAAATCCGGCCTGGCCTCGGCATCACATCCTATATTGTATCATGTCATGAGGGGGAATAGATAGATTGAATGCGTCTTTTCGTCCGATCAGCAGAGAAGGTTATTGGCTGCAACCTTCCCTCCATTGATGAACTGTACACTGCAAGGGCCAGGAAGCGAGCGGGCAAGATCATCTCTGACCCCTCTCACCCTGGCCACAAACTCTTTGAATCACTTCCCTCTGGAAGGCGACTCCGGACTGTCAAAGCTGCCACAGCCAGACGTAAAAACAGTTTTTATCCACGAGTAGTTGCTCTACTCAACAGCCAAAAATCTGTAGCCTCCCTTTGATCTGGTATTTTGTTGGTTCACATGCTTGATCCGTGGTGTTTTATCATTAATGTTTTATTATTATTAATGTTTAGTGTTTTCTGAGTCATTTGTAACTGTCACTGTATACCATGTTGTTACTTGTGGGCGGAGCACCAAGGCAAATTCCTTGTATGTGAATACTTGGCCAATAAACTTACTTTTACCAATGTGGATGGGTGGGTGATGAGCCCAGACCGTCACATAAACCATCCTCTCTTCCATTGACTCCATCTACACTTCACGCTGCCTCGGCAAGGCCAGCAGCATTATCTAAATGGTGGCTGATTAGGAAAAGGGGAGATGCAGCGCGACCTGGGTGTCATGGTACACCAGTCATTGAAAGTAGGCATGCAGGTGCAGCAGGCAGTGAAGAAAGCGAATGGTATCTTAGCTTTCATAGCACAAGGATTTGAGTATAGGAGCAGGGAGGTTCTACTTCAGTTGTATAGGGTCTTGGTGAGACCACACCTGGAGTATTGCGTACAGTTTTGGTCTCCAAATCTGAGGAAGGACATTATTGCCATAGAGGGAGTGCAGAGAAGGTTCACCAGACTGATTCCTGGGATGTCAGGACTGTCTTATGAATAAAGACTGGACAGACTCGGTTTATACTCTCTAGAATATAGGAGATTGAGAGGGGATCTTATAGAAACTTACAAAATTCTTAAGGGGTTGGACAGGCTAGATGCAGGAACATTGTTCCCGATGTTGGGGAGGTCCAGGACAAGGGGTCACAGCTTAAGGATAAGGGGGAAATCCTTCAGCACCGAGATGAAAATGACTTTTTTTCACACAGAGAGTGGTGGGTCTCTGGAACTCTCTGCCACAGAGAGTAGTTGAGGCCAGTTCATTGGCTATATTTAAGAGGGAGTTAGATGTGGCCCTTGTGGCGAAAGGGATCAGGGGGTATGGAGAGAAGGCAGGTACGGGATACTGAGTTGGATGATCAGCCATGATCATATTGAATGGCGGTGCAGGCTCGAAGGGCCGAATGGCCTACTCCTGCACCTAATTTGTATGTTTCTATGTTTCTATCATCAAGGACCCGGTTACTCTCTCTCCTCTCCTCTCCTCTCCTCTCCTCTCCCATCAGGCAGGGACAGAAGTGTGAAAACGCACACCTCCAGAACACTACCACGCTGTCCACTCTACTCTTCACTCTGGTGCTTTTTCTATTTACGCTACCTGTTGTACTTGTGTTGTGTTCATGTACAGCATAATTTGACTGGCTAGCATGTAAATGCACGTATTCACTGTATCTCGGCACATGTTACAATAATGAACTGATACCAATACTCTCAGCCTCGAACCAGTGGTCACAAGCTCAGGAAAACTGGCCTGTCTTTGGGCCTGACATGAGGGGAAGTTTTCCACTCAGTGGACGGCGAATCTTTATGACCTTTGAGGTTTATGCTGTTTCAGCATTAATTGAGGGTAGCCCCCGGATACATTTCTGGATGAGATTCAAGGGATGTTGGGATAGTACAGGTCCACCGCCGATTCTCCGGCAACTGATGGTCCGGCACCTTTAATCCGGACAAAATTACGAGAGCGCACTTGAAATACCCCCCTCCCGCCCGAATGTCCCCCCGAAAATGTGGCGCCTAGGCCGGGCGAGGCGGCCGGTCTCGACCTCATCGGGACTTCCGCGGCCGATCGGCGGGTCGAATCTGCCCCGTGCGGCCGGGGCTCTGGAACGCCGGACCGGCCGGAGCCGGCAGATCCGTTCCCATAGACGACTTCCGTGGCTGACATTGCGGGCCCCCTGGCGGACGGCTCGGGTAGCGTTGGACTCCTCTCGTGATCTCTGTTGGTCCGGCAAACCGGATAATCCAGAACGGCTCTGGTACCAAGGGTGCGAGAACATGGTGGTGGACCTGTGCAGATGATCAGTTTAACCTTGAAGGACATTAACATTTTGCTGCCTCACAGCACCAGAGGCCCGGCTTCGATCCAGCCCTCGGGTGCTGTCTGTGTGGAGTTTGCACGTACTCCCTGTGAACGCGTGGGCATCCTCCGGGTGCTCCGGTTTCCTCCCACATTGCAAAAACTGTAAAAGGTTCAATAGACAATAGACAATAGACACTAGGTGCAGGAGTAGGCCATTTAGCCCTTCGAGCCAGCACCGCCATTCAATGTGATCATGGCTGATCATCCCCAATCAGTACCCCGTTCCTGCCTTCTCCCCATATCCCCTGACACCGCTATCTTTAAGAGCCCTATCTAGCTCTCTCTTGAAAGTATCCAGAGAACCAGCCTCCACCTCCCTCTGAGGCAGAGAATTCCACAGACTCACCACTCTGAGAGAAAGTTCCTAGCTTGTAGGATGGAGCTAGAGTGAATGGGTGATCCCTGGCCGGTGCAGACTCGGTGGGCCGAAGGGCCTGATTCCACACTTTATCTCTAAAGTCTAGAGATGGTGGTGCAGCGGTGGAGATGCTGCCTTACAGCGAATGCGTTGCTGGAGACCCGAGTTCGATCCCAACTATGGGTGCTGTCTGTGCGGAGTTCGTACGTTCTCCCCGTGACCTGCGTGGGTTTTCTCCGAGATCTTCGGTTTCCTCCCACACTCCAAAGGCGTTCAGGTTTGTAGGTTAATTGGCTTGGTAAATGTAAAATTGTCTCTAGTGTGCATAGTATAGTGTTAATGTGCGGGGATCGCTGGTCGGCAGGGACCCAGTGGGCCAAATGGCCTGTTTGCACGCTGTATCTCTAAACTTTAAAAAGAATAATAAAGGAAGACACACACACAGACAGTGCCCGAGGTCGGGATCGAACCCAGGTCACCGGGGCCGTGAGGCAGTGGCACTACCCGCTGCACCACTGTGCCGTCCTTATTGCGTCAGCTTGTTGATTAGAAGCTGCCAGTGTCTCCCTTCTCTCTTCATTCTCTAGCATCTATGACTCACGTTGCTGCAGGGAATGTGAATCATTTTGTCTTCTCTTGCATTATTCTTTGTGCCTTCTGCTCGCCTTCATTCTGACTGGACCTCCTTGGGGTTTTTGCAGAACGAGGGCAGATCCTGCACGAATCCAAATAACCATATAACCATATAACAATTACAGCACGGAAACAGGCCATCTCAGCCCTTCAAGTCCGTGCCGAACAACTTTTTTCCCTTAGTCCCACCTGCCTGCACTCATACCATAACCCTCCATACCCTTCTCATCCATATGACTATCCAATTTATTTTTAAATGATACCAACGAACCTGCCGCCACCACTTCCACTGGAAGCTCATTCCACACCGCTACCACTCTCTGAGTAAAGAAGTTCCCCCTCATGTTACCCCTAAACTTCTGTCCCTTAATTCTAGAGTCATGTCCTCTTGTTTGAATCTTCCCTATTCTCAAAGGGAAAAGCTTATCCACATCAAATCTGTCTATCCCTCTCATCATTTTAAAGACCTCTATCAAGTCCCCCCTTAACCTTCTGCGCTCCAGAGAATAAAGACCTAACTTATTCAACCTATCTCTGTAACTTAGCTGTTGAAACCCAGGCAACATTCTAGTAAATCTCCTCTATTTTGTTGACATCCTTCCTATAATTGGGCGACCAAAATTGTACACCATACTCCAGATCTGGTCTCACCAATGCCTTGTACAATTTTAACATTATATCCCAGCTTCTATACTCAATGCTCTGATTTATAAAGGCTAGCACACCAAAAGTTTTCTTTACCACCCTATCTATATGAGAGTCCACCTTCAAGGAACTATGCACGGTTATTCCCAGATCCCTCTGTTCAACTGTATTCTTCAATTCCCTACCATTTACCATGTACGTCCTATTTTGATTTGTCCTGCCAAGGTGTACCACCTCACATTTATCAGCATTAAACTCCATCTGCCATCTTTCAGCCCATTTTTCCAACTGGCCTAAATCACTCTGTAGACTTTGGAAATCCTCTTCATTATCCACAACATGGATGAAGATATCTTGGTATCATCTGCATACTTACTAATCCAATTTACCACCCCTTCATCCAGATCATTGATGTACATGACAAACAACAAAGGACCCAACACAGATCCCTGAGGCACCCCACTAGTCACCAGGCACCCCACTAGTCACCAGACTTGGAACCAGACTTTTCCGTGTCACTTGCACCTTGGGAGAAAGCTTCGGACTATCCACCCAGCACAGTGGCGCGGCGGTAGAGCTGCTGCCTCACAGCGCCGGAGACCCAGGTTCGATCCTGACTATGGCTGCTGTCTGTGCGGAGTTTGTACGTTCGCCCCATGACCATGTGGGGTTTCTCCGGGTGCTCCGGTTTCCTCCCACATTCTAAAGACATATAGGATTGTTGGTTAATTGGCTTCTATAAAGGTAGAACGGGGATCACTGGTCAGCATAGACTCGATGGGCCGAAGGGCTTGTTTCCACGCTGTATCATAACTAAACTAAGCAAAATTAATCTCTGCCTCTCATAAGTCCATATCGAACATAGATCAGTACAGTGTGTAGGAAGGAACTGCAGATGCTGGTTTTTAGTGAAAATAGACAAAGTGCTGGAGTAACTCAACGGGTCAGGCAGCATCTCTGGAGAGAAGGAATAAGTGATGTTTTGGGACATCTTCAGACAGCACAGGAATAGTACAGCACAAGGGCAGGCCCTTCGGCCCACAATGTCTCTGCCAAACATGATGGCTTTAAACTGATCTCATCTGCATGATCGTGATCCATATCCCTCCATTCCCAGCATATCCACGGGCCCGTCTAAAAGCCTCTTAAACACCACTCTCATATCTGCCTCCACCACCACCCCTGGCAGCACGTTCCAGGCACCCACCACCCTCAGTGTAAAAAACCTTGCCCCGCACATCTCCTTTACACTTTCCCAAACATGCAGGTACAGCAGGCAGTGAAGAAAGCTAATGGCATGTTGACTTCATAACAAGAGGATTTGTATAGGAGCAAAGAGGTCCTTCTACCATTGTACAGGGCCCTAGTGAGACTACACCTGGAGTATTGTGTGCAGTTTTGGTCTCCAAATTTGAGGAAGGGTATTCTTGCTAATGAGGGAGTGCAGCGTAGGTTTACAAGGTTAATTCCCGGGATGGCGGGACTGTCATATGTTATAGAATGGAGCAGCTGGGCTTGGATACACTGGAATTTAGAAGGGCGAAAAGGGATCTTATTGAAACATATAAGATTGTTAAGGGCTTGGACACACTAGCGGCAGGAAACGTGTTCCCGATGTTGGGGGAGTCCAGAACCAATGGCCACAGTTTAAGAATAAGGCGTAAGAACGGCGACGAGGAAACACTTTTTCTCCCAGAGAGTTATGAGTCTGTGGAGGCTGGTTCTCTGGATACTTTCAAGAGAGCAGGGTCACAGTTTAAGGGGAGAACGGAGATGGGGAAAAACTTTTTCACCCAGAGAGTTGTGAATCTTTGGAATTCTCTGCCTCGGTGGAGGTCAATTCTCTGGATACTTTCAAGAGGGAGTTAGAGAGAGCTCTTAAAGATAGCGGAGTCAGGGGATATGGGGAGAAGGCAGGAACGGGGTACTGTGTGTGGATGATCAGCCA
>OY740783.1:129451570-129569070 GCA_963514005.1 Raja brachyura
GAGAAGGCAGGAACAGGGTACTGATTGGGGATGATCAGCCATGATCACATTGAATGGCGGTGCTGGCTCAAAGGGCCGAATGGCCTACTCCTGCACCTATTGTCTATTGTCTATGGTACATTCTCCCCGTGACCACGTGGGTTTCCTCCGGGTGCTCCGGTTTCTTCCCATATCCCAAACACATGCGGGTCTATAGGTTAATTGACCCTCTGTTAATTGCCCCCTAGTGTGTAGGGAGTGGATGAGAAAGTGGGATAACATAGAACTACTGTGAACGGGTGATCGATGGACAGAGTGGACTCAGGGGGCCAAAGGGCCTGTTTCCATGCTGTATCTATAAACTAAACAAAACAAGACCCTAAACGTCGCCTATTTCCTTCTCTCCACAGATGCTGCCTCACCCGCTGAGTTTCTCCAGCATTTTTTGTCTACCTTCGATTCTTCCAGCATCTGCAGTTATTTCTTAAACTAACAGGGTGCCCAGCTATTGAGAGATCCCACAGCCATAGAGCTCTTAGTTTCCCTCACTATAATGGGCAAGTCTTTCACACAGAGGGTGGTGGGTGCCTGGAACGCGTTGCCTGGGGTGGTGGTGGAGGCTGATATTATAGTGGCATTTAAATCTCTTAAAAATAGCGGAGTCAGGGGATACGGGGAGAAGGCAGGAACGGGGTACTGATTGGGGATGATCAGCCATGATCACATTGAATGGCGGTGCTGGCTCGAAGGGCCGAATGGCCTGCTCCTGCACCTATTGTCTATTGTCTATTGTTTAAGAGGCTTTCAGATGGACACATGGATATGCAGGGAATTGGGGGATGTGGACTATGTGCAGGCAAATGAGAGTTGGTCATGGCAGCGTGTCCAGCACGGATATTGTGGGCCGAAGGGCCGGTTCCTGTGCTGTACTGTTCGATGTTCTATACAGAGTCATACGACGTGGAAGCAAGTCCTTCGGCCCAACTTGCCCATACGGACCAACATGCCACTTGCCTGCGTTTGGCCCCGATCCTTATAAACCTCTCCTATATGATCATATTCCTATCTAATTGCTTCATAAACATTGTATTAGCACCTGCCTCCACTGCCTCCTCCGGCAGCTCGTTCCATACACCCACCACCCTTTATGTGAAAAAGTTACCCCTCAGATTCCTATTAAATCTCCCCCCCCCCCCCCCCCCTCACTCACCTTAAACCTACATGTGTGTCTTCGGGTTCTCGATTCCCCTACTCTGGGTGCATGTGTCCTATTTATTCCCCTCATGATTTTATACAACTATATAAGATCAACCCTCATCCTCCTGCACTCCAAGGAATAAAGTCCTAGCCTGCCCAACCTCTCCCTGTAGCTCAGGCCCTCGAGTCCTGGCAACATCTTCTCTGCACCCTTTTCAGTTTGACAACATATATTGTCACCTGAAATGTATCAGATGTGTTTCCGTCCGTCTCTGATCGGTCTGTACCAGGGGTGGGGAACCTTATCATGTTGGAATGCTGCATTAAGTTTGCTGAAAGATAATAAGACCGCATCCGAGAAACTTAAACTGGTTATTCTTCAAAATGTAGATTAAAAATCTAACTGCCATGTACTAACTTCAAGAAAATGAAAAAATGTTGTTCATTCTAAAGCTAATTAACCTTTTAATGACTTTGTTGCGACTGCTTTTTGTGGGGAAGCATTTGAACATGTGGTTGCAACGTGCAGGTGCGCAGTTTCAGCTGATCTTCTAGATGGGTATCCGTCATTTGTGACCTTAAGGGCGTCTTGATTTGGGTTAGGTAGGAGAATGTAGATTCGCAGCAACAAGTGACATGAGATGGGCATGACATGAGAATTAAGGGACAGAAGTTTAGGGGTAACATGAGGGGGAACTTCTTTACTCAGAGAGTGGTGGCTGTGTGGAATGATCTTCCTGCAGAAGTGGTGGAGGCAGGATCGATTTTAACATTTAAAAGTAAAGTGGATAGGTATATGGACGGGAAGGGAATGGAGGGGTATGGTCTGAGTGCAGGTGGATGGGACTAGGGGAAAATAAATGGTCGGCACGGACTGGAAGGGCCGAGAAGGCCTGTTTCCGTGCTGTAATTGTTATATGGTTATATGGTTAAGTGGTTGAAAAGCAAAAAAGCATTTTCAGTGCATGTCAAAGTTAACGTTCATTCTACAGTCGCATTAAAACTAAATCATGAGCATAACAGGTGTTAAAATAGCCCTCATGACTTACTGATGTTTTAATTGTGGCCGTCAGTCGGGGAGGAGTATTTCATCGAATCTTCTTTTACTCCAGTGGACTCCAGTGGGCCCAGTGGAGTCGGCCGCGGGCCCAGTGGGCTGCAGCGTCGGGAGCTCGCAGGGAGCTCGCAGTTCCCAGGTTGGTGACCGGTTCTCCGGAGCTCCAGCAACGACAGCTTCGTCCGCTGGACTGGGGGGTGGCAGCTCCGTCCGCCCCGGGCCACGGAGTTTGAACCGGCCCGTTCGCGGAACTCGGATTCGGCCGCGGGACTTACCATCGCCCGGCGGGGGGGGGGGGGGCCCAACATCGAAAGCCTGGATCGCCTCAACGCAGAGGGAGAACAAGGACGGACAAGGACTCTAATACTTTTCCCTTCCATCACAGTGAGGAGGTGCCTGGTGGACTCACTGTGGTGGATGTTAAATCTGTGTTCATTGTGTGTTCTGTTATTTTATTCTGTGTTATGGCTGCAGGGTTCGTAATTGCGTTCAGACTGAAGGGTCTGAATGAAAATAAAGGATATTTTGACTTTGACTTGACTCTTTGGTAGTTTAAATGCGTTCATTTTAAGATTAAAATTAAAATAATATAAGACGAACAAAAACATATTAATAAAAATAAAAGGATTTGTTCTACAAAATTTGGATTCATTCAAAAGGCCGCACTTAATGGCCTGGAATGCCACATGTGGCCTTAAGGCCGCAGGCTCCCCACCCCTGGTCTGTACCATCGTTGACCTCTGACCAACAGAGGTCCATGGCACCGAGTGACTCCAGGTATAAACATCCTTGAACATCTAGGAGAGGTCGAGGGTGCACAAAGGTCTGGAGAAACTCAGCGGGTGCAGCAGCATCTAAGGAGCGAAGGAGATGGGCGACGTTTCGGGTCGAGACCCTTCTTCAGACTGGTTAAGGATCAGGGAAACCTCCTCCAACCTCATCTACTGCATCCGTTGCTCCAGATGCCAGCTGATCTATATCGGTGAGACCAAGCGGAGGCTTGGCGATCATTTCACCGAACACCTCCGCTCGGTCCGCAATAACCGACCCGACCGCCCGGTGGCTCAGCACTTCAACTCCCCTTCCCATTCCGTATCCGACCTCACGGTCTTGGGCCTCCTCCATGGTCAGAGTGAGCAACACCGCAAGTTGGAGGAACAACACCTCATATTCCGCTTGGGGAGTTTGCATCCCCTGGGCTTGAACATTGAATTTTCTCAATTCTGTTAACCCTTGCTGCCTCCTCCCCTTCCCACCTCTCCCCCAGCCCTCGGGCCCTGGCATTCCCCCTCTCTCTCTATCTCTCCCCCACCCAAGTCACACTAGCTTCTCATTTTCACACTACAAACAACTTACAATGGCCTGTTTCCTTTATCATCGATACTTTTTTGCATATCTTTCATTCATTGTTCTTTATCTCTCCACATCACTGTCTATATCTCTCGTTTCCCTGATCCCTAACCAGTCTGAAGAGGGGTCTCGACCCGAAACGTCGCCTATCTCCTTCACTCCTTAGATGCTGCTGCACCTGCTGAGTTTCTCCAGCCTTTTGTGTAACCCTCGATTCTCCAGCATCTGCTGTTCCTTCTTGAACATCTAGGAGAGGTCTATGTGCCGATTCTGGCTCAAGGCTGCCCTCTTGTGGCCGGCTCACTGTACTTCCCCTCCTCGCCGGTCACTTGTGGGATGGAACCGGAGATGTCTGTGTTCCGGACTAGAACCCAAACACAACACTGGAAGAACTCAGCGGGTCAGTCAGCATCCGGGGAGGCAACAGAAATGAGATGGCATTCTCGATTCTCCATTGAGGACTGAGCAGGAACAGGAAGGATTGCCAGCATCTAGATTAGTTCAGATGGACACAAAAAGATGGAGTAACTCAGCGAAACAGGCAGCATCAGTGGATGATTGAGATCACTCTGAATGATTCTGAAGAAGGGTCTTGACTCAAAATGTCACCCATTCCTTCTCTCCAGAGATGCTACCTGTCCGGCTGAGTTACTCCAGCTTTTTGTGACTATCTTTAATTTAAAGCAGTTCCTTCCTACACATGTTGTCTAGTTTAGTTTAGTATCGTTCAATTTCATTTAGAGATGAATTCTAGTCCATTAAGTGCGGCCTTTTGAATGAATCCAAATTTTGTAGAACAAATCCTTTTATTTTTATTAATACGTTTTTGTTCGTCTTTTATTATTTTAATTTTAATCTTAAAATGAACGCATTTAAAATACCAGAGAGTAAAAGAAGATTCAACGAAATAATGCTCCCCGGCAGACCCTTCAGCCCAGTGAGTCCGCGTCAACCAGCGATCCCCGCACACTAACATTATCCCGCACACACTAGGGAGAATTTACAAATTTTATGGAGCAAATTAATTGCGTCTTTGGAGTGGGTGTGGATGAAACCGGAGCGCCCAGAGGAAACCCACGCGGTCACGGGGAGAACGTACAATCTCTGTACAGACAGCGCCCACAGTCAGGATCGAACCCGGGTATCTGGCGCTGTCAGGCAGCAGCTCTACCACTGCGCCATCTAGGGGTATGAAAGAGGAGGTTCAATGGTTTTTTTATTATCGCGTGTACCAGGTACAGTGAAATGTATATTTTCTGCACACATGGAAACATAGAAACATAGAAACATAGAAACATAGGTGCAGGAGTAGGCCATTCGGCCCTTCGAGCCAACACCGCCATTCAATATGATCATGGCTGATCATCCAACTCAGTATCCCGTACCTGCCTTCTCTCCAAACCCCTTGATCCCTTTAGCCACAACGGCCACATCTAACTCCATCTTAAATATAGCCAATGAACTGGCCTCAACTACCTTCTGTGGCAGAGAATTCCACAGATTCACCACTGTCTGTGTGAAAAATGATTTTCTCATCTCGGTCCTAAAAGACTTCCCCCATATCCTTAAACTGTGACCCCTTGTTCTGGAGTTCCCCAACATCGGGAACAATCTTCCTGCATCCAGCCTGTCCAACCCCTTAAGAATTTTGTAAGTCTCTATAAGATCCCCCCTCAATATTCTAAATTCTAGTGAGTACAAGCCGAGTCTATCCAGTCTTTCTTCATATGAAAGTCCTGCCATCCCAGGAATCAGTCTGGTGAACCTTCTCTGTACTCCCTCTATGGCAAGAATGTCTTTCCTCAGATTTGGGCCGAAGGGTCTGTTTCAGTACTGTATCTATCTATGACTCTAAATCAACCTCCGGATCTGTCCATTCTGACATCTCTACTTCACGCTGCCTCGGGGAAAGCAGTCAACATAATCAAAGACTTGTCCCTGTCCCACCCCGGTCATTCCTTCTTCTCCCCGCTCCCGTCCGGCAGAAGGTACAGAAGCTTGAAAGCGCGCACCACCAGACTCAGGAACAGCTTCTTCCCCTCTGTTATCAGGCTTCTGAACGGCCCTTCCATAAGCTAGGGTGCTGTCCGATTCACCTCTACCCCATTGCAAAGTTTTGCTTTGCATGTTATCCAAATAGATTACATAGTACTGCACATAAATACAAGGCAAACTCAAGTACAACAGGTAGAGCAAAGGGGAAGATACAGAGTGCAGAATATAGTTCTCAGCATTGTAGCGCATCAGTTCCAGAGACAGTCCAATGTCACAAGTGCAGTTGTTAGATGGTGCTGGATGTGTAAGAAAACCAGAGGCTTTCAGAAGTGGGGTGATGGTATCGGATGATGGTGGATAGTGGACCAGCGCACAAAGAACTGCCCCATTCCAGCATCATCCCGTCGGGAAGCTCTTGGGGAACGACGCGGAGCCATTCAAAAGAGGACCGAGAACGGGCCGAGTGAGTGCTGCCGATCGGTCACTTCATCGTCACGTGTATCGAGGTACAGTGCAAAGCTATTTTAATTGCCTGCTATCCAGTCAGCGGGAAGGCTACACATGGTAACAATCGAGCCCTCTGAGGCAGAGAATTCCACAGACTCACCACTCTCTGTGAGAAAAAGTGTTTCCTTGTCTCCGTTCTAAATGGCTTACCCCTTATTCTTAAACTGTGGCCCCTGGTTCTGGACTCCCCCCAACATCGGGAACATGTTTCCTGCCTCTAGCGTGTCCAAACCCTTAATAATCTTATATGTTTCAATTAGATCCCCTCTCATCCGTCTAAACTCCAGAGTGTACAAGCCCAGCCGCTCCATTCTCTCAGCATATGACAGTCCCGCCATCCCGGGAATTAACCTTGTAAACCGACGCTGCACTCCCTCAATAGCAAGAATGTCCTTCCTCAAATTAGGGGACCAAAACTGCACACAATACTCCAGGTGTGGTCTCACTAGGGCTCTGTACAACTGCAGAGGGAGGACAGGCAGTTGCCCATGCCGCACATCCCCCCTCTCCACGTCGCTGATCAATCCAAAGGAACAGCAGGGCCGTTACAGTTTGGCACCAGCGCCGTCGCAGGAGCTGCCAGAGCGAGGTTGTAGACAACTGCCTTGGGGCTCCGACTCCGGATTTTCTTGAGGTTTACTCCAGGAGCCTTTTCAATGACTGGATATGCTCACAAGGCAGTGGAGGCGTTATTTATTTATTTTTTAAAAAATGTTTTAATTAGAAGCAAGTACATACAGTGGCTTGCAAAAGTATTCATACCCCTTGAACTTTTCCACATTTTGTCACGTTACAACCACAAACGTAAATGTATTTTATTGGGATTTTATGTGATAGACTGACACAAAGTGGTGCATAATTGTGAAGTGGAACGAAAATGATACATGGTTTCCAAATTTTATTACAAATAAAAAACTGAAAAGTGTGGCGTGCAAAAGTATTCAGCCCCCCCGAGTCAATACTTTGTAGAACCACCTTTCGCTGCAATTACAGCTGCAAGTCTTTTGGGGTATGTCTCTACCAGCTTTGCACATCTAGAGACTGAAATCTTTGCCCATTCTTCTTTGCAAAATAGCTCAAGCTCAGTCAGATTGGATCGAGAGCGTCTGTGAACAGCAATTTTCAAGTCTTGCCAGAGATTCTCAATTGGATTTAGGTCTGGACTTTGACTGGGTCATTCTAACACATGAATATGCTTTGATCTAAACCATTCCATTGTAGCTCTGGGTGTATGTTTAGGGTAGTTGTCCTGCTGGAAGGTGAACCTCCGCCCCAGTCTCAAGTCTTTTGCAGACTCTAATAGGTTTTCTTCCAAGATTGCCCTGTATTTGGCTCCATCCATCTTCCCATCAACTCTGACCAGCTTCCCTGTCCCTGCTGAAGAAAAGCATCCCCACAGCATGATGCTGCCACCACCATGTTTCACAGTGGGGATGGTATGTTCAGGGTGATGTGCAGTGTTAGTTTTCCGCCACACATAGCGTTTTGCACTTAGGCCAAACATTTTGGTCTCATCAGACCAGAGCACCTTCCTCCACATGTTTGCTGTGTCCCCCACATGGCTTGAGGCAAACTGCAAACGGGACTTCTTATGGCTTTGTTTCAACAATGGCTTTCTTCTTGCCACTCTTCCATAAAGGCCCGATTTGTGGAATGCATGACTAATAGTTGTCCTGTGGACAGATTCTCCCACCTGAGCTGTGGATCTCTGCAGCTCCTCCAGAGTTACCATGGGCCTCTTGGCTGCTTCTCTGATCAATGCTCTCCTTGCCCGGCCTGTCAGTTTAGGTGGACGGCCATGTCTTGGTAGGTTTGCAGTTGTGCCATACTCTTTCCATTTTCGGATGATGGATTGAACAGTGCTCCGTGAAATGTTCAAAGCTTGGGATATTTTTTTATAACCTAACCCTGCTTTAACCTTCTCCACAACTTTATCCCTGACCTGTCTGGTGTGTTCCTTGGGCGTCATGATGCTGTTTGTTCACTAATGTTCTCTAACAAACCTCTGAGGCCTTCACAGAACAGCTGTATTTATACTGAGATTAGATTACACACAAGTGGACTCTGTTTACTAATTAGGTGACTTCTGAAGGCAATTGGTTGCACTGGATTTTATTTAGGGGTATCAGATTAAAGGGGGCTGAATACTTTTGCACGCCACACTTTTCAGTTTTTTATTTGTAAATCATTCATTTTCCTTCCACTTCACAATTATGCGCCACTTTGTGTCGGTCTATCCCAATAAAATCCCAATAAAATACATTTACGTTTGTGGTTGTAACGTGACAAAATGTGGAAAAGTTCAAGGGGTATGAAAACTTTTGCAAGCCATTGTATCATAATAAAAACATTTCATGTCTATCAGTCATACATTGCTAATATTATCAGTTGTGTATTGAATCTGCTTCTAGTCTTTTTTTATAGATAGAGAATAAGAATGAAAAAAAAAGCATGATAAAGAAGAATGGAATAATTTACTAATAATACAACATTGGAGATAGGTTCGTAAATGATAAAGTATAACTTTTCATCTAATCCTGAGTTCGAGCTTCAGTCAGGTTCCCGTGCTGAACCAATCTACCCCTTCAAATAGTCAATAAATGGAGACCATATTCTGACAAAAAGTTCTTGTTTGTCCATTAAGACAAGTCTAGTTCTTTCCAAATGTAAGGTCTCCGACATTTCCATAATCCACATTTTAATTGTGGGGGTTATAGGACCTTTCCAAAATTTTAATATTAATTTTTTCCCAGTTATTATACTATAGTCGAGAAAGTTTATTTGGCTTGTTGTAAGTGTTAGGCTTTGTTCTGATATTCGTAGTATTGTTAGTTTTGTCGGGATCCAATTGGGTATTAACAACTTCAGAAATTATTCTAAAAATATCCGTCCAGAAATGTTTTATTTTTATACAGTTTACGAATGTATGAGTTAAGTTAGCCTCTAAATGCTGACATTTATCACAGGTAGGAGAGATATGTGGGAAGATTCTATTTAGTTTTGTTTTGGAATAATGTAATCTATGTAATACTTTAAATTGTATAAAAGAATGTCTGGCATTTAACGAGCATTGATGTTTATGTTGTAAACTTCCGACCCAAATATCTTTCATTATTGCTTTGCCTAGTTCATTTTCCCATGTTTGCCTATATCATTCCGTCGGTGGTACCTCACTATCTAATAGGATATTATAAATATGAGATATTAATTTATCTGTATTAGGATGTTTATTCAAACATTCATTTCTGGATCACTAGTTCTATAGTCTTGTGTATTTGATTTAATATAATCTCTAAGTTGTATATATCTGAAAAAGTCATTTAAATGGGGTGCATAAGTGTTGTAACTCCTGAAATGAAAGAAAGGTGCCTTTCTTATAGAGATGTCCCATCTTTTCAATTCCATAATGTTTCCATTGTGTGAAACAATATAGAAGGTTTAATTGAAGGGTTATTTACAATGGGAAGAAAGAGTGATAAATTATCCAATTTTAAAGTATTTTTTAATTGTTTCCAAATTTGTATTCCACTGTATATTATAGGGTTTTCACTGCAGGTTTTTTTGGTCAATTTTGTGGGAGCAAAGCCAGAATCGAACCAGTTTCAAAGCTTCCTTTTCCATCGTTAACCAGTCAGGTAGCTGGTCCATTTCTTCCAACCAAAAGTTCATATTTTTAATATTAACTGCCCAGAAATAAAACACAAAATTCGGTAAAGCTAAACCTCCATTTGTCTTTGATTTACATACATGTTTTTTGCTTATTCTATGATTCTTATAATCCCAATTGAAATTAGTGACGATGGATTCCACCTTTAAAAAAAATATTTTTGGAAGATATATCAGAATTGATTGAAAGAGGAACAATAATTGCGGTAGAAAAATCATTTTTATAGCATTAATTCTACCAAACATTGAGATCGGGAGTGTTTTACAATACTGAATATTCTTGTGTAGTTTATTCAGTAAAAGAGGGAACTTTAATTTGAATAAAGAAGTATATGTCTTAGTTATATAAATTCCTAGATATTTAAGTTTTTCATTAACTATTTTAAATGGGGATTGTTGTAGTATATGTGAATTGAATTCCATTATTGGCATGATTTTGCTTTTATTCCAATTAACTCTGTTTCCCGAGAACAAACCAAATTGAGTTATTAGATTCAATAGGTTTGGAATACTAATTTCTGGGTTTGTAATGAAAATTAATACATCGTCTGCATATAAAGAGATTTTATTCTCAGTGTCTTTAGTATTATACCCGTGTATTTCTGGATGGACCTTAACACTTTCTGCTAGTGGCTCAATTGCGAGTGCGAATAATAATGTAGATAGCGGGCATCCTTGTCTACAACCTCTAGATAAATTAAATGTAGTTGATAACATTTGGTTTGTTAATATTATAGCTGTTGGGTTAGTATATAAAAGTTTTACCCATGTGCAGAACTTCCTGCCCAATTGAAATTTTTCCATCACCGAAAATAGATAGAGCCATACCACCTGATCAAATGCTTTCTCAGCATCTAACGAAATAATTGCTAAGTCTGCATTAGTAATTCTCTTTGAGTATATAACATTGAGTAATCGTCTCAAATTATAAGATGAGTAACGTTTTGGGATAAAACCTGTTTGGTCAGGGTGTATTAATTTATTAATCACTGTACTTAATCTTTGTGTGAGGATTTTAGTTAATATTTTCTGATCAGTATTTAAGAGAGCTATTGCTCTATATGAACCTGGGTCTTCAGGGTCCTTATCTGTTTTTGGTATAAGTGTTGTTATAGATTCTTTTAAAGTTTCTGGCAGTTTCTGTTGAGTATAAGTGTACTCATACAGTGTTTGTAAACGTGGGGAGATCAGATCATAAATGTTTTAATAAAATGCAGAACTTATACCGTCAGGGCCTGCGGCCTTGCCGTTTTTTAAAGATCTAATAGACTCTTCAATATCTTTTACTGTTATTTCAGCACCTAGTAATTCTCTCTCCTTCAAATCTAAACCTTTAAGACTACATTTCAGTAAGAATGCTTCTATTCCTGCCGAGTGTACTGTCGGTTTGGCTGAGTAAAGGTTTTGATAATATTGCAGAAATCTCTCATTGATATCCTTGGGCAGTGTTAATAATTCTCCCGTGTCTGATCTAATTTCGTGAATTGTTTTTTCCCCGTCCAGTTTTCGAAGTTGACGTGCTAATAGTTTTTGTGGTTTGTCACCGAATTCAAAATGTAATTGTTTAGTATGCTGATAAAGTTTTATAACTTGGTCTGAGTATATTTTATTTAATTTATATTTCAGTACTGCAATTTTATTGAGTTTTATCATAGATGGCGCAGCCGCATTTTCTATGTCTAATTGCCTTATTTCCCTTTCCAGTATCCGTTGCTTAGCCCGAGAGAGGCCCAGGAGCTGTTGGAGCAAGAGTCTCCAGGTGGTGAGTTATAAAATCGAGCGCGGGGCTTTACTCCACAGAGGCCCAGGAGCCGTTGGAGCAAGAGTCTCCATGCAGTGAGTTATAAAATCGAGCGCGGGGCTTTACTCCACAGAGGCCCAGGAGCCGTTGGAGCAAGAGGAGGAGTTTGCAAATCTGTAACGTTCCAGCACACTTCAAAGGAAGTGTTCTGGTGGAAGCCGCTGATTGGTGGAAGTGGACTGGAGGAAGCAGCTGATTGGGAGCAACCCCTGGTTTGCATTTCTCCTTTCTGGTTAAGGGTTCAGTGAGCTAAGGGTTCAGTGAGCTAAGGGTTCAGTGAGTTAAGGGTACAGTGAGCTAAGGGTACAGTGAGCTAAGGGTACAGTGAGCTAAGGGTTCAGTGAGCTAAGGGTACAGTGAGTTAAGGGTACACTGAGCTAAGGGTACAGTGCTTTTTTAGTAAAGGTTAGTTTAAAGGATTAAGATTTTTTATAGTGTGAGTGAGTTGATTTAATTTGGGGGCAAGCCATGTCAGTTGAGATCGGCCCCATGGTTTGCTCATCCTGCAACATGTGGGAGATCAGGGATATGGTCGGTGTCCTTGGTGACTACGTTTGCAGGAAGTGTGTCCAGCTGCAGCTCCTGGCAGACCGCATTGAACGATTGGAGCTGCGGTTGGATTCATACTGGAGCATCCACGTTGCTGAGAAACCCATGAATAGTACGTACAGTGAGTTGGTCACACCGCAGGTAAAAGTTAAGTGGACAGAAAGGGAACGGGTGGCCATTAGCCAGCGTAGCAGTAGGCAGGTAGTGCAGGAATCCCCTGCGGTCATCTCCCTCCTAAACAATATGGTTGAGTTCTTCATTAGGATGGAGAGTGACATTTTAATTCAGAAACAAGGGTTATGAACTTAAAGAAAGGTAAGTTTGAGGGTATGAGACGTGAATTGGCCAAGATAGACTGGCAATGATTCTTAAAGGGTTGACGGTGGATATGCAATGGAAGGCATTTAAAGACTGCATGGATGAACTACAACAATTGTTCATTCCAGTTTGGCAAAATAATAAATCAGGGAAGGTAGTGCATCCATGGATAACAAGGGAAATCAGGGAGAGTATCAAAACAAAAGATGAAGCATACAAATTAGCCAGAAAAAGCAGCTTACCAGAGGACTGGGAGAAATTCAGAGTTCAGCAGAAGAGGACAAAGGGCTTAATTAGGAAAGGGAAAATAGATTATGAAAGAAAACTGGCAGGGAACATAAAAACTGACTGCAAAACTTTTTATAGATATGTGAAGAGATAAAGGTTAGTTAAAACAAATGTAGGTCCCATGCAGTCAGAAAGTGGTGAATTGATCATGGGGAACAAGGACATGGCAGGCCAACTGAATAACTACTTTGGTTCTGTCTTCACTAAGGATGACATAAATAATCTGCCGGAAATAGCAGGGGACCAGGGGTCAAATGAGATGGAGGAACTGAGTGAAATCCAGGTTAGCCGGGAAGTGGTGTTAGGTAAATTGAATGGATTAAAGGCCGATAAGTCCCCAGGGCCAGATAGGCTGCATCACAGAGTACTTAAGGAAGTAGCCCCAGAAATAGTGGATGCATTAGTGATAATTTTTCAAAACTCTTTAGATTCTGGAGTATTTCCTGAGGATTGGAGGGTAGCTAATGTAACCCCACTTTTTAAAAAAGGGAGGGAGAGAGAAAACGTGGAATTATAGACCAGTTAGTCTAACATTGGTAGTGGGGAAAATGCTAGAGTCAGTTATTAAAGATGGGATAGCAGCATATTTGGAAAGTGGTGAAATCATTGGACAAAGTCAGCATGGATTTATGAAAGGTAATTCATGTCTGACGAATCTTATAGAATTTTTTGAGGATGTAACTAGTAGAGTGGATAAGGGAATACCAGTGGATGTGTTATATCTGGACTTTCAGAAGGCTTTCGACAAGATCCCACATAAGCGATTAGTATACAAACTTAAAGCACATGGTATTGGGGGTTCAGTATTGATGTGGATAGAGAACTGGCTGGCAGACAGGAAGCAAAGAGTAGGAGTAAACGGGTCATTTTCAGAATGGCAGGCAGTGACTAGTGGGGTGCCGGAAATCTTGGAGCTGGGACCCCAGTTATTTACAATATATATTACTGATTTATATGAAGGAATTAAATGTAAAATCTCCAAGTTTGCGGATAATACAAAGCTGGGTGGCAATGTGAACTGCGAGGAGGATGCTATGAGGCTGCAGGGTGACTTTGATAGGTTGAGTAAGTGGGCAGATGCAGTATAATGTGGATAAATGTGAGGTTACCCACTTTGGTGATTAGAACAGGAAGGCAAATTATTATTTGAACGGTGTCAGATTAAGAAAAGGGAAGGCGCAACGAGACCTGGGTGTGCTTGTACATCAGTCACTGAAAGTAAGCGTGCAGGTACAGCAGGCTGTGAAGAAACCTAATGGCATGTTGGCCTTCATAGCGAGATGAGTCGAGTATGGGAGCAAGGAGATCCTACTACAGTTGTACAGGGCCCTGGTGAGACCGCACCTGGTGTATTCTGTGCAGTTTGAGGAAGGACATTCTTGCTATTGAGGGAGTGCAGCGTGGGTTCATCAGGTTAATTCCCGGGATGGCGGGACTGTCATATGATGAAAGAATGGGTCGACTGGGCATGTATTCACGGAAATTCAGAAGGATCAGAAGGGACGTTATAGAAACATATAAAATTCTTAAGGGATTGGACAGGCTAGATGCAGGAAAAATGCTCCCGATGTTGGGGGAGTTCAGAACCAGGGGTCACAGTTTAAGAATCAGCTGTAGGCCATTTATGACTGAGATGAGGATAAACTTTTTCACCCAGAGAGTTGTGAATCTGTGGAATTCTCTGCCACAGAAGAGAGTGGAGGTCAATTCACTGAGGTATTCAAGAGAGAGAGATAGCTTAGGGCTAATAGAATCAAAGGATATGGGGAAAAAGCAGGAACGGGTACTGATTTTGGATGATCAGCCATGATCATATTGAATGGCAGTGCTGGCACAAAGGGCCGAATGGCCAACTCCTGCACCCATTTTCTATGTTTCTAATGCAGCCTCACGGGGAGCATTGCTGTGACTACTCTCAAGGCAATGCACTCACTCCTCCCGGGCAATGCAGCCTCACAGAGAGCAATGCCGCCTCTCCCTCCAATGCAGCCTCGCAGGGAACAATGCAGCCACCCTCTCCAATGTAGCCTCACAGGGAGTAATGCAGCCTCACAGGAAGCAATGCACCCCCCTCCAATGCAGCGTCACAGGGAGCAATGCAGCCTCGCAGGGAGCAATGCAGCCTTGCATGGTGCATTGCAGCCACCCCTCCAGTGCAGCCTCGCAGGGAGCAATGCAGCCACCCCTTCAATGCAGCCTCGCAGGGAGCAATGCATCCTCTTCCCCCTCCAGTGCAGCCTCGCATGAAGCAATGCATCCTCTCCCCCTCCAATGCAGCCTCGCAGGGAACAAAGCATCCTCCAATGCAGCCTCGCAGGGAGCAATGCATCCCCTCCCCCTCCAATGCAGCCTCGCATGAAGCAATGCATCCTCCCCCACCAATGCAGCCTCGCAGGGAACAATGCATCCTCTCCCCCTCCAATGCAGCCTCGCAGGGAACAACGCATCCTCCAATGCAGCCTCGCAGGGAACAATGCATCCTCTCCCCCCTCCAATGCATAATCGCAGGGAACAATGCATCCTCTCCCCTCTCCAATGCAGCCTCGCAGGGAGCAATGCATCCTCTCCCCCCCTCCAATGCAGCCTCGCAGGGAACAATGCATCCTCTCCCCCCTCCAATGCATAATCGCAGGGAACAATGCATCCTCTCCCCTCTCCAATACAGCCGCGCAGGGAGCAATGCATCCTCTCCCCCCTCCAATGCAGCCTCGCAGGGAACAATGCATCCTCTCCCCCCTCCAATGCATAATCGCAGGGAACAATGCATCCTCTCCCCTCTCCAATACAGCCGCGCAGGGAGCAAGACAGCCTCACAGGGAACAATGCATTCTCGCTCCTCCAATGCAGCCTCGGAGGGAGGTGTGAGAGAGTGCGAGTGGCGGTCGCGCAGCGACGGGCAGCAACACTGCTCCCGCTGCGATTGGCGGAGCTGCCGCCCTGAGTCCGCCCCCCCCGGCCGAGCCCTGAGACCGGAGACCAGAGCGCGGAGCCGGGCAGCGGAGCCCGGAGACCGGAGCCCGGAGCAGCGGAGCCTGGACACCGGAGCCTGGAGACCGGAGCGCGGAGCCGGGCAGCGGAGCCCGGAGACCGGAGCCCGGAGCAGCGGAGCCTGGAGACCGGAGCGCGGAGCCGGGCAGCGGAGCCTGGACACCGGAGCCTGGACACCGGAGCCCGGAGCCGGTGCATCGGCCGCGGGCAGCCGGCAGGTGAGGCAGGCGTGGGCATTGGGTGGGCGGCGGGGGCGAGGAGGGTTAAAGCAAGGATTATGTGTGAGGCGCAGTCAATAGAAGGGTAATAGACTGTGTGCGGGGTGTGATCTATTGAAGGGGGTATGGACTGTGTGATCTATTCAACGGGGTAATTGACTGTGTCTCAGTGTGAGATCGAATGAAGGCTTAATGTGTGGGGTGTGATCTGTTCAGCGGGTTAATAGACTGTGTATGGGCAGTGATATATTGAAGGGTAAGTAGACTTTATGGATTGAGATCTATTCAAAGGTTAATGGGGTGTGATCCGTGGGGTTTGATCTGTTGAAGGGGTTAAATGATGTGCATGGGTTGTGATGTATTGAAGGGTTAATAGACTGTGTATGGGGTGATCTATGGGGTGTGATCTATTGAAGGGGTTAATAGGGTAGTTTATTGAAGGGTTAATAGACTATGCATGGGGTGTGATCTAATGAAGGGTTGAACCATGCCTGGGATATGGTCTACTGGAGGGAATGATGAGCTGTGTACAGGGTGCTATTTACTGAACGGGAAGTACACCGGGATCTGGGGGTCCTCGTCCATCAGTCTATGAAAGTAAGCATGCAGGTACAGCAGGCAGTGAAGAAAGCAAATGGCATGTTGGCCTTCACAGCAAGAGGAGTCGAATATAGGAGCAAAGAGGTCCTTCTGTAGTTGTACAGGGCCCTAGTGAGACCACACCTGGAGTATTGTGTGCAGTTTTGGTCCCCTAATTTGAGGAAGGACATTCTTGCTATTGAGGGAGTGCAGCGTAGGTTTACAAGGTTAATTCCCGGGATGGCGGGACTGTCATCTGCTGAGAGAATGGAACAGCTGGGCTTGTACACTCACAAGTTTAGAAGGATGAGAGGGGGATCTTATTGAAACATATAAGATTGTTCAGGGTTTGGACACGCTGGAGGCAGGAAACATGTTCCCGATGTTGGGGGAGTCCAGAACCAGGGGCCACAGTTTAAGAATAAGGTGTAAGCCATTTAGAACGGAGACGAGGAAACACTTTTTCTCACAGAGAGTGGTGAATCTGTGGAATTCTCTGCCTCAGAGGGCAGTGGAGGCCGGTTCTCTAGATACTTTCAAGAGAGAGCTAGATAGGGCTCTTAAAGTAGCAGAGTCAGGGGATATGGGGAGAAGGCAGGAACGGGGTACTGATTGGGGATGATCAGCCATGATCACATCGAAGGGCCAAATGGCCTACTCCTGCACCTATTGTCTATTGTCTATATTGTTTATAGATTGTGCGAAAGATGTGGAAGGGGTTAATTGTGCATGGGTGTGATCTATTGAAGGGTTAATAGACCATATATGGGGTGTGAACTAATGGAGGAGTTATGGATTGTGTTATGGGATGGGATTTATTGAAGGGTTAATAGATTAGGTTTGGATGTGATCGATTGAAGGGTTAATTGTGTGTGAGGTGAACGGGTTAATAGCCTGTGGAAAGGCTGTGATGCATTGAAGGCTTAATGACAATAGACAATAGGTGCAGGAGTACGCCATTCAGCCCTTCGAGCTAGCACCGCCATTCAATGTGATCATGGCTGATCATCCCCAATCAGTACCCCTGCTCCTGCCTTCTCCCCATATTCCCTGACCCCGCTATTTTTCAGAGCCCTATCGAGCTCCCTCTTGAAAGCATCCAGAGAACCTGCCTCCACCGCCCTCTGAGGCAGAGAATTCCACAGACTCCCCACTCTCTGTGAGAACAAGTGTTTCATCGTCTCCGTTCTAAATGGCTTACCCCTTATTCTTAAACTGTGGCCCCTGGTTCTGGACTCCCCCAACATCGGGAACATGCTTCCGGCCTCTAGCGTGTCCAAGCCCTTAATAATCTTATGTCTCAATGAGATCTCCTCTCATCCTTCTAAACTCCAGAGTGTACAAGCCCAGCTGCTCGTTCTCTCAGCATATGACAGTCCCGCCATCCCGGGAATTAACCTTGTAATGCACGGCGTAATGGGTGTGATCTATTGCAGGGGTTAATAGGCTGTGCATTGGGGTGTGATCTAGTGAAGGGGATGAAGGTCCGTGTCAGGGGTGAGATCTATCTGAAGGGTTAATCGGGAGTGGTCCATTGGGTATGCGGTGTGTGACGGATTGAAGGGACTGTGTATGGGGTGTGACCTGTTGAAGGGTTAATGGAGTGTGATCCATGGGGTGAGATATAGTGTGTATGGGCTGGAGTGCTGGAGTAACTCAGCGGGACAGGCAGCATCTCTGGAGAGAAGGAATAGGTGACGTTTTGGGTGGAGACCCTTCTTCAGTGTGTTGTGTATGGGATGGTGTTCCAATGAAATGACATTATGAAACCATGGTAATCTCAGTGCATGTCCAGTGCAGTGTTAAACATTGTGGGAGTCTCTGCCTCCACCATCGCTCAGGCTGTGCCTCCCACATCCCAATGACCCTCTAGGGAAAGACTCCCCCTGAAGCCCCCTCTAAATGTCCCTTCCTTCCTTCCCCTTGGTTCCAGCCACCTCTGCTGAAGAGATTTCTCTTGTTAGACACTCTGTCTACACCCTGTGTAATTTTACCCACCTCTATCAGGTCCCCCTCCCTATCCTCAGCCTCCCCAGCCAAAGGGAAACGGGCCCAACCTCTCCGACCCAGGCAACATAGAGTTAGATAGAGCTCTAGTGGCTGGTGGAATCAAGGGATATGGGGAGAAGGCAGGCACGGGGTACTGATTGGGGACGATCAGCCATGATCACAATGAATGGCGGTGCTGGCTCAAAGGGCCGAATGGCCTCCTCCTGCACCTTTTTGCTATGGTTCTATGTAACATCATGCCATAGGAAATGTAACATGTAACATCATGCCATCCAGGATGTTACGGACAGAGTGCAGACAATCCTCAAGGGCGAAGGTGACCAGCCGGAAGTGGTCGTGCATGTTGGCACAAATGATGTTGGAAAGAAGGAGATGAATTTTTTGCAGCGGGACTTCAGAGAGCTCGGAAAAATGCTGAAAAGCAGGACTTCCAGGGTTGTTATCTCCGGTTTGCTTCCAGTTCCTCGTGCTGGCGAGAGCAGGAACAGGGAGATATGGGACCTGAATGTGTGGCTGAGGAACTGGTGCAGGGGGCAGGGATTTAGATTCTTAGATCACTGGGATTTTTTTTATAGTAAGGGGGAACTGTACAAAAGGGACGGATTGCATCTTAACAGGTGGGGGACCAGCATTCTGGCCGGCAGGTTTGCCACTGCTACACGGATGGTTTTAAACTGAATAAGGGGGGTGGGGTATCAAATGGGATAGTCGAGGACGGAGTTAGAGGGAAAGAGAGTAAAGCGATGGTTAATGACCCCAGAATTAACGGGGAAGAAAGCTCACAAAGGGATAGGAGAGTATGGCCAAGTGTAATAGGGATCGATGTGAAAGGGGCCACTTGTCAACATAATTGTATAAGGAGTAAGAGTGTTGTAAAAACAAGCCTGAAGGCTTTGTGTCTCAATGCGAGGAGCATTCGTAATAAGGTGGATGAGTTGAAGGTGCAGATAGCGATTAATGACTATGCTATAGTTGGAATCACGGAGACTTGGCTCCAGGATGACCAAGGCTGGGAGCTGAACATCCAGGGATATTCAATATTCAGGAGGGATAGACGAAAAGGAAAAGGAGGTGGGGTAGCGTTGCTGGTGAGAGAGGAGATTAATGCAATAGAAAGGAAGGACATTAGCGTGGAGGATGTGGAATCGATATGGGTAGAGCTGCGAAACTCTAAGGGGCAGAAAACGCTATTGGGAACTGTGTACAGGCCACCTAACAGTAGTATTGGAGTTGGGGATGGCATCAAACAGGAAATTAGAAATGCGTGCAACAAGGGTAACACGGTTATAATGGGTGACTTCAATCTGCATGTAGATTGGGTGAATCAAATTGGCAGGGGTGCTGAGGAAGAGGATTTCCTGGAATGTATGCGGGATAGTTTTCTCAACCAACATGTGGAGGAACCAACGAGAGAGCAGGCTATTCTAGACTGGGTATTGAGTAATGAGGAAGGGTTAGTTAGCAGTCTTGTTGTGCGTGGCCCCTTGGGCAAGAGTGACCATAATATGGTTGAGTTCTTCATTAGGATGGAGAGTGACAAAATTAAGTCAGAAACAAGGGTTCTGAACTTGAACAAAGGTAACTTTGAAGGTATGAGATGTGAATTGGCCAAGATAGACTGGCAGGTGATTCTTAAAGGGTTGACAGTGGATGTGCAATGGAAGGTATTTAAAGACTGCATGGATGAAGTACAAAAGTTGTTCATACCAGTTTGGCAAAAGAATAAATCGGGGAAGGTGGTGCATCCATGGATAACAAGGGAAAAAAGGGATAGTATAAAAACAAAAGATGAGGCATACAAATTTGCCAGAAAAAGCAGCCTACCGGAGGACTGGGAGAAATTCAGAATCCAGCAGAGGAGGACAAAGGGCTTAATTAGGAAAGGGAAAATAGATTATGAAAGGAAACTGGCAGGGAACATAAAAACTGACTGCAAAAGTTTTTATAGATATGTAAAGAGAAAGAGACTAGTTAAAACAAATGTTGGTCCCTTGCAGTCAGAAACAGGTGAATTGATCATGGGGAACAAGGACATGGCAGACCAATTGAATAACTACTTTGGTTCTGTCTTCACTAAGGAAGACATAAATAATCTGCCGGAAATAGCAGTGGAACGGGGGTCAAATAAGATGGAGGAACTGAGTGAAATCCAGGTTAGCCGGGAGGTGGTGTTGGGTAAATTGAACGGATTGAAGGCCGATAAATCCCCAGGGCCAGATAGTCTGCATCCCAGAGTACTCAAGGAGGTAGCCACAGAAATAGTGGATGCATTAGTGATAATTTTTCAAAATTCCTTAGATTCTGGAGTAGTTCCTGAGGATTGGAGGGTAGCTAATGTAACCCCACTTTTTAAAAAAGGAGGGAGAGAGAAAGCGGGGAATTACAGACCAGTTAGTCTAACATCGGTAGTGGGGAAACTGCTAGAGTCAGTTATTAAAGATGGGATAGCAGCGCATTTGGAAAGTGGTGAAATCATTGGACAAAGTCAGCATGGATTTACGAAAGGTAAATCATGTCTGACAAATCTGATAGTATTTTTCGAGGATGTAACTAGTAGAGTGGATAAGGGAGAACCAGTGGATGTGTTATATCTAGACTTTCAGAAGGCTTTCAACAAGGTCCCGCATAAGAGATTAGCATACAAACTTAAAGCACACGGTATTGGGGGTTCAGTATTGATGTGGATAGAGAACTGGCTAGCAGACAGGAGGCAAAGGGTAGGAGTAAACGGGTCCTTTTCAGAATGGCAGGCAGTGACTAGTGGGGTGCCGCAAGGCTCAGTGCTGGGACCCCAGCTATTTACAATATATATTAATGATTTGGACGAGGGAATTCAATGCAACATCTCCAAATTTGCAGATGATACCAAGCTGGGGGGTATAGTTAGGTGTGAGGAGGATGCTTGGAGGCTGCAGGGTGATTTGGATAGGCTGAGTGAATGGGCAGATGCATGGCAGATGCAGTACAATGTGGATAAACGTGAGGTTATCCACTTTGGTGGCAAAAACATGAGGGTAGACTATTATCTGAATGGTGGCAGATTAGGTAAGGGGGAGATGCAACGAGACCTGGGTGTCATGGTACACCAGTCATTGAAAGTAGGCATGCAGGTGCAGCAGGCAGTGAAGAAAGCAAATGGTATGTTAGCATTCATAGCGAAAGGATTTGAGTATAGGAGCAGGGAGGTTCTACTGCAGTTGTACAGGGTTTTGGTGAGGCCACACCTGGAGTACTGCGTACAGTTTTGGTCTCCAAATCTGAGGAAAGACATCCTTGCCATAGAGGGGGTACAGAGAAGATTCACCAGACTGATTCCTGGGATGTCAGGACTTTCATATGAGGAAAGATTGGATAGACTCGGTTTGTACTCGATGGAATTTAGAAGATTGAGGGGGGATCTTATAGAAACCTACAAAATTCTTAAGGGGTTGGACAAGCTAGATGCTGGAAGATTGTTCCCGATGTTGGGGGAGTCCAGAACAAGGGGTCACAGTCTAAGGATAAGGGGGAATTCCTTTAGGACCGAAATGAGGAAAACATTCTTTACACAGAGAGTGGTGAGTCTCTGGAATTCTCTGCCACAGAAGGTAGTTGAGGCCAGTTCATTGGCTATATTTAAGAGGGCGTTAGATGTGGCACTTGTGGCTAAAGGGATCAGGGGGTATGGAGAGAAGGCAGGTACGGGATACTGAGTTGGATGATCAGCCATGATCACATTGAATGGCGGTGCAGGCTCGAAGGGCCGAATGGCCTACTCCTGCACCTATTTTCTATGTTTCTATGTTTCTAGGAGCAGAATCAGGCCATTCGGCCCATCGAGTCCACTCCGCCATTCAATCGTATTTTTTAAGCGAAACAGCAAGGACTCACCTAGTCACTAAGTCCGCACAGCCCAGCGATCACCCAACACACTGGTCCTATCCTACACACTAGGGACAATTCCCAGGACCGACAAACTTGCACGACTTTGGAGTGTGGGAGGCAACAGGAGCACCCGGAGAAAACCCACGCAGTCAGGGGAAGAACGCACAAACTCTGTGCCGACTGCACCCGTAGTCAGGATCGAACCTGGGTCGCTGGTGGTGCGAGGCAGCAACTCCACCGCTGTGTCATCGTGCCACCCCAAATCGTGGCACAACTATTTTTCCCTCTCACCCCCATTCTCCTGCCTTCTCCCCGTAAGCCTTGACGTCCTTACTAATCATGTACCTGTCAATGTCTGCTTTAAAAATATCCTCTCGTACGTCAACCCTCTCGTGCGAAGACCAGAACAACACACAGTACTCCAGCTACAATGGCCTAACCAATAAGTAAGTAAGTTTATTGGCCAAGTATTCACATACAAGGAATTTGCCTTGGTGCTCCGCCCGCAAGTAACAACATGACATACAGTGACAGTTACGAATGACTCAGAAAACACTAAACATTAATAATAATAAAACATTAATGATAAAACACCATTGATCAAGCATGTGAACCAACAAAATACCCGATCAAAGGGAGGCTACAGATTTTTGGCTGTTGAGTAGAGCAACTGCTCGTGGATAAAACCTGGTTTAATAGATTTCTGTCATATCATCCATTCTCATAGAGTCATAGTGCTGTAAAGCACCGAAAACAGGCCTTTCGGCCCACCTTGTCCATGCCGACCAAGTTGGCATTCTGGGCTAGTTCCATTTGCCTGCGTTTGGCCCGTATCCCTCGAAACCCTTCCTGTCCGTACATCTGTCCAAATCTCTTTTAAAAATCATAATAATATCCATTGCTATAGCTTCCTCTGGCAGCTCGTTCCAGATACGGATTACACACTGACGGAAATGTTTTCCCTGAGCTCCCTGTTAAATCTCTCCCCTCTCACCTTAAGCCTGAGCCCTCTAGTTTTAGAATCCCGCACTTTGGGGAAAAGACTGTGAGTGTTCATTTTATCCGTGCCTCTCATGATCTTACACGTCAATAATATCACCCCTCAATATCTTGCGCTACAAATAAAAAAGTCCCAGCCTATCTAACCTCCTCCTAAATTAAAACACAAGTACTTGAGTAACTTGTGGGTAAAGGGCCTGTCCCACTTACGTGTCCTTGGCACGCAAATTACGCGACCTCGAGGTCGTGTTGAGGCGCGACGGTCCCACAAAGGTCGCGCGTGGCTTCATGCGCCCGCACAGCCGTCTGGAGCGCGTGAAGTCATTTGAAGATGGACACAAAATGCCGGAGTAACTCAGCGGGACCGGCAGCATCTCTGGAGAGAAGCAATGGGTGATGTTTCATGTCGAGACTCTTCTTCAGTCTGAAAGACGGGTCTTGACCCGAAACGTCACCCATTCCTTCTCTCCAGAGATGCTGCCGGTCCCGCTGAGTTACTCCGGCATTTTGTGTCCATCTTCAATTTTCTTGGCCCCGCTCTGGGAGTAGAAGTGGGAGCGGATCCGGATCCGGATCGCAACGGCCGTGAGCCCCAGGCCGAGCTCGGCGATCGTTTGCCTGCTTCTGCTGCTGTTGGAGGTGAGACGTTGCATTGCGCCAGGGTCTTGGGCCTGTCCCACTTTGGCCGTCAGTTCCACGACAGGCCGTTGGCGCGTGAAGATTTCGTTCGCTTCAAAGATTTCAGAGCCCCGCGCGATGTCGCGCACAACTCCATACCCCTCCACGCTTCTCAGTGGGACCGGCCCCTGCACGGCCACACGATGCCCATGTGCGCCTCAACGCGACCACGATGTCGCGTAATTTGCATGCCAAGGACACGCAAGTGGGACAGGCCCTTTAGGGAGCATCTGTGGAGGGATGGATAGGTGACGTTTTGGGTTGTGACCTTTCTTCAGTCAGGATGCCTCTCATAATATTATATACTTCTACCAGGTTTCCCCTTAATCTCATGCGTTCCATAGAAAACAATCCACGTCCGTTCAACCTCGCCTCGAATCCAGGAATCATTCTGCTAATACCAAAGACAGACACAGAGTGCTGGAGTAACTCAGCGGGTCAGGCAGCATCTCCGGAGAATAAAGAGAAAGTCTTCCATCCTTTTCTCCACAGATGCTGCCTGACCCGCTGAGTTACTCCAGCACTCTGTGAAACGTCACCTATCCATGTTCTCCACAGATGCTGCCTGACCCGCTGAGTTACTCCAGCACTCTGTGTTCACCTGTAATGCAAGGTCATAAGTGATAGGAGTAGAATTAGGCCATTCGGCCCATCAGGTCTACCCTGCCATTCAGTCATGGCTGATCTATCTCTCCCTCCTAAAGGCCCTGTCCCACTGTACGAGCTAATTCAAGAGTTCTCCCGAGTTTCCCCTGATTCGAACTCGGAGATTTACGGTGATAGCCGCTCGTCGGTACTCGGGGCTCTCGTGGACATTTTTCAACATGTTGAAAAATCTTCACGAGTCTTCACGAGCTCACTGCATTTCCCGAGTACCTGCCGTTAGCGTTACGAGCCACTAAGAGACGTCCCCTAGCTCCGACGTACCCGCTACGTACATTCTACGTGCTTACCACGAGTTTGATTTTTTATTTAAACTCGGGAGAGCTCTTGAATTACATCGTACAGTGGGACAGGCCCTTAACTCCATTCTCCTGCCTTCTCCCCATAACTCCTGACCCCTGTACTAATCAACGATCTGTCTTCTTATTCTTGCATATGGCGTGCACAGCCTAAAGTTGTCGGACAACTTGTTCTATTTGATCTTATTTGATTGTGCACGCCGGGTTGATTGCATTCGTGGAAACAGGGCGGGACCACGTGAAGGCTGCAATCTCCCACCCCAAGAATCCATCTATCTCTGCCTTAAAAATATCCATTGACTTATCCATCCACAGATCGGAGGGCTTGGGGTTGCTGAATGTCCCGGCATGAGTCTAGGCATAAGCTCAGGGGCGACCGCGCCTTTACGGTTGCAGCTCCTAGACTGTGGAACAGCATCCCCCTCCCCATCAGAACTGCCCCCTCCGTCGACTCCTCCAAGTCGAGACTGAAAACTCATCTCGACTCCCAAGCCTTTCTTGACGTCCTCTGAGCGAGGGCTATATGTATGTAGTGATGTTTGTATTTAATCTGTGAACCACTGTTGCTTGTTCTACTATTCCTATACCAATGTAAAGCACTTTGGCCAACGAGACTTGTTTTTTAAATGTGCTATAGAAATAAATGTGACTTGATTGCCTTGGCGACTTGGCCTCCCCAGCCTTCCTGCAAAGTGCCTACATTTGGTCTCGCCAAGATACCGGAGAACACCAGAGATGGTAGATGAGGGTGGTGAGGGAACATGTGAGCCTTTGCCTGTCCCTCATGTTAGATTTCTGCTGGTTTACCTCATTAATGTAATCTTCAATTGCTTTTATGTTTTTTCCCTTCAAAGACATTCAGGTCGCGCATCCTGAATAATTAAATGAGAGGAGCTTTGAAGAGGAATCTCTTGCAATGGTTTACATTCAGTTGCAGATGTTGTTTACTCTTCAAGTTCCTGGTGTCTTCTATCAGTCCCCAGCTCCAGAGAATTTACTAATTGACTCATCTAAATATGAATATCCTCCAGCTTGAGCCATTAGTGTAGCTCGGGGAGTTTGGCTTCTCTTCGGAAAGGAGACAAAGTCCGAAGAAGGGTTTCGGCCCGAAACGTTGCCTATTTCCTTCGCTCGACAGATGCTGCCGCACCCGCTGAGTCTCTCCAGCATTTTTGTCCACCTTCGATTTTCCAGCATCTGCGGTTCCTTCTTAAACAAAAGTTTAGAGTTATCATGGAAACAGGCCCTTTGGCCCGACTCGTTCATGCTGACCAAGATATCTATCTGAGCTAGACGCAAAATGCTGGAGTAACTCAGCGGGTCAGGCAGCATCTATGGAGAGAAGGAATGGGTGACGCTTCGGGTCGAGGCCCTTCTTCAGGCTCAATGTCACCCATTCCTTCTCTCCATAAACGCTGCCTCACGCACTGAGTTACTCCAGCGTTTTGTGTCTACCTTCGATTTTATCCAGCATCTGCAGTTCTTTCTCACATATCTATCTGAGCTGCTCTGTGCTGGTTAAGATGGTTATTATATTGGAGACATAAGGAACTGCAGATACTGGTTTACAAAAAAAAAAAACGACACACTAGTTTCGACTTTCCACTATAGACAATAGACAATAGGTGCAACAGTAGGCCATTTGGCCCTTTCGAGCCAGCACCGCCATTCATGGTGATCATCTTAAACTGTGGCCCCTGGTTCGGGAACATGTGTCCTGGCTCCAGCGTGTCCAAACCCTTAATAATTTTATATGTTTCAATTAGATCCCCTCTCATCCTTCTAAATTCCAGAGTGTACAAGCCCAGCTGCTCCATTCTCTCAGCATATGACAGTCCCGCCACCCCCGGAATTAACCTTGTAAACCTACGCTGCACTCCCTCAATAGCAAGAATGTCCTTCCTCAAATTAGGGGACCAAAACTGCACACAATACTCCAGGTGTGGTCTCACTAGGGCTATGTACAACTGCAGAAGGACCTCTCTGCTCCTATATTCGATTCCTCGTGTTACAAAGGCCAACATGCCATTCGCTTTCTTCACTGCCTGCTGTACCTGCATGCTTACTTTCATAGACTGATGTACAAGGACCCATAGATCCCGTTGTACTTCCCCTTTTCCCAACTTGACGCCATTTAGATAGTAATCTGCCTTCCTGTTTTTGCTACCAAAGTGGATAACCTCACATTTATCCACATTATACGTCATCTGCCATGCATCTGCCCACTACCCCAACCTGTCCAAGTCACCCTGCATTCTCATAGCATCCTCCTCACAGTTCACACTGCCACCCAGCTTTGTGTCATCTGCAAATTTGATAATGTTACTTGTAATCCCTTCATCCAAATCATTGATGTATATTGTAAATAGCTGCGGTCCCAGCTCCGAGCCTTGCGGTACCCCACTAGTCACTGCATGCCATTCTGAAAGGGACCCGTTAATCCCTACTCCTTGTTTCCTGTCTGCCAACCACTTCTCTATCCATGTTAGCAACCTACCCCCAATACCATGTGCCCTAATTTTGCCCACTAATCTCCAATGTGGGACCTTATCAAATGCTTTCTGAAAGTCCAGGTACACTACATCCACTGGCTCTCCCTTGTCCATTTTCCTAGTCACATCTTCAAAAAATCCCAGAAGATTAGTCAAGCATGATTTCCGCTTCGTAAATCCATGCTGACTCGGACCGATCCTGTTACTGCTATCCAAATGTGCGGCTATCTCATCTTTCATAATTGACTCCAGCATCTTCCCCACCACCGATGTCAGGCTAGTGGGAGCGTCCAGGACCAGAGGGCACAGCCTCAGAATAAAAGGACGTACCTTTAGAAAGGAGATGAGGAGGAATATCTTCAGTCAGAACGTTGTGAATCTGTGGAGTTCACTGCCACAGAAGCTGTGGAGGCCAAGTCAATGGATATTTTTGCGGAGATTGACAGGTTCTTGATTAGTACGGGTGTCAGGGGTTACGGGGAGAAGGCAGGAGAATGGGGTTGAGAAGGAAAGATAGATCAGCCATGGCAGGGTAGACTTGGCCTAATTCTGCTCATAGAACTTATGAACAAAGTGCTGGAGCAAGTCAGCAGGTCAGGCAGCATCGAAACATAGACATAGAAACCTAGAAAATAGGTGCAGGAGTAGGCCATTTGGCCCTTTGAGCCAGCACCGACATTCAATATGATCATGGCTGATCATCCAAAATCAGTATCCCGTTCCCTGGATTCTGTTAGCCCTAAGAGCTAAATCTAACTCTCTCTTGAATACATGTCTGAAGGTCATGGATAGGTGATATTTCAGGTTGAGATCGAGGAAGGGTCCTGACCTGAAACGTCACCTATCCTTGTTCTCCACAGATGCTGCCTGACCCGCTGAGTTACTCCAGCACTCTGTGAAATGTCACCTATCCACGTTCTCCACAGATGCTGCCTGACCCGCTGAGTTACTCCAGCACTCTGTGAAACGTCACCTATCCACGTTCTCCACAGATGCTGCCTGACCCGCTGAGTTACTCCAGCACTCTGTGAAACGTCACCTATCCATGTTCCCCACAGATGCTGCCTGTCCCGCTGAGTTACTCCAGCACTCTGTGAAACGTCACCTATCCATGTTCTCCACAGATGCTGCCTGACCCACTGAGTTACTCCAGCACTCTGTGAAACGTCACCTATCCATGTTCTCCACAGATGCTGCCTGACCCGCTGAGTTACTCCAGCACTCTGTGAAACGTCACCTATCCATGTTCTCCACAGATGCTGCCTGACCCGCTGAGTTACTCCAGCACTCTGTGAAACGTCACCTGTCCATGTTCTCCACAGATGCTGCCTGACCCGCTGAGTTACTCCAGCACTCTGTGAAACGTCACCTATCCATGTTCTCCACAGACGCTGCCTGACCCGCTGAGTTACTCCAGCACTCTGTGAAACGTCACCTATCCTTGTTCTCCACAGATGCTGCCTGACCCGCTGAGTTACTCCAGCACTCTGTGAAACGTCACCTATCCTTGTTCTCCACAGACGCTGCCTGACCCGCTGAGTTACTCCAGCACTCTGTGAAACGTCACCTATCCTTGTTCTCCACAGATGCTGCCTGACCCGCTGAGTTACTCCAGCACTCTGTGAAACGTCACCTATCCTTGTTCTCCACAGATGCTGCCTGACCCGCTGAGTTACTCCAGCACTCTGTGAAACGTCACCTGTCCACGTTCCCCACAGATGCTGCCTGACCCGCTGAGTTACTCCAGCACTTTGAGTTGTATTAGTTTATGTTGTCACATGTGCAAGGCTACATTAAAAACTTTCTCCACAAGCTAGTCCGTACCCTGGTAACAAACATCCACATAATCTCCGGGGTCTGAAGAAGAGTCTCGACCCGAAACATCACCCATTCCTTGTCTCCAGAGATGCTGCCTCACCCGCTGAGTTACTCCAGCATTTTGTATCTATCTCCACAAAATCTATGCTGCACCTTATTGTCATCCTCTCTCTCTGCCCTCTCTCCTTTCCCCAGCTGCTCTTTCTCTCTCTCCCTCTCTGCCTTCTGCCCCTCCACATCTCTCAGCCATTCTCTTCTCCCAACTCCCCCCTCTCTCTCACTCCCCCCTCTCTCTCGCTCCCCCCTCTCTCTCGCACCCCCCTTCTCTCTTCCCCCTTCTCTCTCCCTCTCTCTCTCCCCCCCTCTCACTCCTCCCCATTTCACTGCCCCCCTCTCACTCACCCCCCTCTCTCTCACTCCCCCCTCTCTCTCACTCCCCCCTCTCTCTCGCCCCCCCCTTCTCTCGCACCCCCTTCTCTCTTCCCCCTTCTCTCTCCCTCTCTCTCTCCCCCCCTCTCACTCCTCCCCATTTCACTGCCCCCCTCTCACTCACCCCCCTCTCACTCACTCCCCCCTCTCTCTCACTCCCCCCTCTCTCTCGCACCCCCTTCTCGCACCCCCTTCTCGCACCCCCTTCTCTCTCCCCCCCTTCTCTCTCCCCCTTCTCTCTCCCCCTTCTCTCTCCCCCCTTCTCTCTCCCCCCTTCTCTCTCCCCCCTTCTCTCTCCCCCCTTCTCTCTCCCCCCTTCTCTCTCCCCCCTTCTCTCTCCCCCCTTCTCTCTCCCCCCTTCTCTCTCCCCCCTTCTCTCTCCCCCCTTCTCTCTCCCCCCTTCTCTCTCCCCATTCTCTCTTCCCCCTTCTCTCTTCCCCCTTCACTCTCCCCCCTTCACTTTTCCCCCTTCTCTCTCCCCCTTCACTCTCCCCCCTTCACTTTTCCCCCTTCACTCTCTCCCCCTTCACTCTCTCCCCCTTCACTCTCCCCCTTCACTCTCCCCCCTTCTCTCCCCCTCTCCCCCCCCCCCCCCCCCGTGTGCAGTGGGAGGCTGCGTGTGAGTGTGAGGATCACCAACACCGGCGGCCAGTTACCTAGCCGACCGCACTGGCTCCGTCACCTCTGGGAGGCGCTGAATCCCCTGCAGATGCTCCCGGGCCCCGAGGTCACTCATTACGTGGTGTGAGGCTCTGCTCCCGCTGCTGTGCAGGGCAGGAGGAGCGGAGAACACAGATCTTGGGTCCAAGTTCTAAACCCAAAGGGTGAGATATCAAATGGTACAGCAGTAGAGTTGCTGCCTCACAGCGCCAGAGATCAGGGTCCAATCCTGACTACGGGTGCTGTCTGTACAGAGTTTGTACATTCTCCCCGTGACCTATTCAGCAAGAATAACACCACAAGCCTGTCTTAGTTTGGAGATCCTTCAATCCCACCCCGGTCATTCCCTCTTCTCCCCGCCCCCGTCCGGCAGAAGGTACAGAAGCTTGAAATCGCGCACCACCAGACTCAGGAACAGCTTCTTCCCCTCTGCTATCAGGCTTCTGAACGGCCCTTCCATGAGCTAGGGTGCTGTCCGATTCACCTCTACCCCATTGCGGACATTGGACTTTGTCTCTGGAACCGATGCGCTACAGTGCTGAGAACTATATTCTGCACTCTGTATCTTCCCCTTTGCTCGACCTATTGTACTGGAGTTTGACTTAATGGTGTCTATGTCCAGTGTAATCTGGTCTGAAGAAGGGTCTCGACCCGAAACGTCACCCGTTCCTTCTCTCCAGAGATGCTGCCTGTCCCGCTCAGTTACTCCAGCATTTTGTGTCAATAGACAATAGGTGCAGGAGTAGGCCATTCGGCCCTTTGAGCCAGCATCGCCATTCAATGTGATCATGGCTGATCATCCCCAATCAGTACCCCGGTCCTGCCTTCTCCCCATATCCCCTGACTCCGCTATCTTCAAGAGCCCTATCTAGTTCTCTCTTGAAAGCATCCAGAGAACCTGCCTCCACCGCCCTCTGAGGCAGAGAATTCCACAGACTCACCACTCTCTGTGAGAAAAAGTGTCTCCTCCTCTCCGTTCTAAATGGCTTGCTCCTTATTCTTAAACTGTGGCCCCTGGTTCTGGACTCCCCCATAAACCAGCATCTGCAGTTCCTTCCTACACGTGTAATCTGGTCAGTTTGGATAGCGTGCGAAACAAAGCTTTTCACTGGAGATCAACTAAAAGATCAGTTGGAGATGTGGGCAGAGAAATGGCAGATGGAGGTTAATCCAGAGTAATATAATCTTTTGCACGTTGGGAGATTAATCCCCTGTCTTGCCTCTGGGATCGTTCCTTTAGACTTTAGTGTTTACGAGGTTGTTGCCAGGACTCGGGGATCTGAGCTAATCAGAATCATAATCATACTTTATAAGCCAAGTATGTTTTGCAACATACGAGGAATTTGATTTTCCATCCAGTCATACCAATAAAAAGCAACAGAGCATATAAAATATATTTTAACATAAACATCCACCACAGTGACTCCTCCACACTCCTCACTGTGATGGAAGGCGAAAAACAGTTCAATCTCTTCCCTTCTTTGTTCTCCTGCGGTCGGAGCCTCTAACCTTCCGTTGACGGGACGATCTTACTCCCGTAGCCGGTTGCGGGCCTCCTCGTTGGGACGGTCAAGCTCCTGCATCTGGGGGGGGGGGGGGGGATCTCAGCTCCCCCGTGCCGGGCGATCTACCCCGGGTCGGGGCCAGTCGAACGTTGTGCGGCGTTTGGAGCTTCCCGACATCGGTCTCATACACAAGGCTGCGAGCTCCTCGATGTTAAAGTCCCCAGGCACTGTTGGAGCATCGATCCCAGGCAAGGGATCGGCTCCGATGGCAAGTCCACATCCCCGTGGTGGGGCTCAAAGTGAGTCCCGAGCAAGGCCGCTACAGTGGGCTGAGGGAGAGCTGGGAAGGGGAGGAGAAAGCAGGGACTACCTGAAATTGGTGAAGAATATGGAATTCAGTTTTGCTCACTTTGTTATAAGAAAGATTAGAAAACACAGCTGTAATTTCTACATGGTGCAACCAAAATGTATAAAAATGGCCTTTATTAAAATCTGACAATGTGCACTTTAACCACATGTGATTTTTTCTATTGCAAATCTCAAATTGTGGAGTACAGAGGCAAATAAATAAATGATGGGTCTTTGTCCCAAACATTATGGAGGGTACTGTATAGAGTTAGACAACAGGAGCAATAATAGATATATTATAGTCAGACAACAGGGAGCAATGAGAGATCTTCCATGCAGGAAGGAATATCTGAGGAAGGGTCTCGACCCGAAACGTCACCTATTCCTTCTCTTCATTATGGAGGGCACTGTGAACCACCATCTGTAGCTCCATCCTGCACATTTTGCCTGCTCCACTGTGAAATGTCCTCAAAGGCATGCTGACTTTGAAGACGTTCTCCTCCTCTCTCTGAACGGGAGTGCTGCGACACCCTCTCTCGCTTGGGTACACCATCAGCGATTCCTGCACCTCTCCGGCTCCACGTTTTCACCCGGACTCGCTACCCCCTACGCTTGCCCGCACCACCATCTTGTACCTGGTGTCTTCTCCTGAGATCTCACCTTTTACTGAGCCAACAATGGACCTACCAGGCACTGCCCCCCCCCCCCCCCGGAGTGATTTGTGGGCGGCCCTGATCGGACCTGGGAGGAGGTCGGGCAAGAAGTTTGGGGTGGAGGGGGTTGGCTTACGTGGAGACTGTTGTAGAAGGTCTCCTCTCGCCTCAAGCTCCTCAAACCCCAATCCATTACTTTCAGTCTGAAGAAGGGGCCCGACCCGAAACGTCACCTATCCATGTTCTCCACAGACGCTGCCTGACCCGCTGAGTTACTCCAGCACTCTGTGAAACGTCACCTATCCATGTTCTCCACAGACGCTGCCTGACCCGCTGAGTTACTCCAGCACTCTGTGAAACGTCACCTATCCATGTTCTCCACAGATGCTGCCTGACCCGCTGAGTTACTCCAGCACTCTGTGAAACGTCACCTATCCATGTCCTCCACAGATGCTGCCTGACCCGCTGAGTTACTCCAGCACTCTGTGAAACGTCACCTATCCATGTTCTCCACAGATGCTGCCTGACCCGCTGAGTTACTCCAGCACTCTGTGAAACGTCACCTATCCATGTTCTCCACAGATGCTGCCTGACCCGCTGAGTTACTCCAGCACTCTGTGAAACGTCACCTATCCATGTTCTCCACAGATGCTGCCTGACCCGCTGAGTTACTCCAGCACTCTGTGAAACGTCACCTGTCCACGTTCCCCACAGTCGCTGCCTGACCCGCTGAGTTACTCCAGCACTCTGTGAAACGTCACCTATCCATGTTCCCCACAGTCGCTGCCTGACCCGCTGAGTTACTCCAGCACTCTGTGAAACGTCACCTATCCATGTTCTCCACAGATGCTGCCTGACCCGCTGAGTTACTCCAGCACTCTGTGTGTGTCTACAACAAAATAAGTCATCTCTTTGAAACATACGAAATGTGTCACATCGGGGGTAGGTGTGCAAGGAGACTGTCTCCTCTGGTTGGGGAGTCTAGACCCCGGGGACACCATCTCAGATCAAGGAGTTGGCCATTCTGGATTAAGATGAGGAGAGACCTCTTCACCCAGCGGGTGGTGAATTTTTTGCAATTCTTTGCCCAAAAGGGCTGTGGGGACTCCGTGGACAGGTGGACCAAGTATTATTTTACGCCTTTAACTATTTGTCCATTTAAAAAAAAAAAAAAAATTATATTTTTATTAGAAGCAATGTACAGTAGTATAAACCGCGCCATATGACAAAATACATTTTGTGTACAACTTCTATTTTAAATTTAACAAGAATTAGATAGAGCAAGAGACAAAGAATGCAAAATAGAAAAAGTGATGGAAGTAGTGATGTGTAAACCCTTAGACTACCAGGCGTGCAGTCCAGGGGTAAACAATATAGCCTATAGAAATATAAAGACAAAAACCCATAAATAATTAAAAAGAGAGAGAAAAGAAAAAGAAGGAAAAAAAGGGACCGTTATATGTGGATATACCTGCTTCATATCTCACCACACCCATCACCCAGTTCGTGAATCGGTCTATCTCCAGAGTTGTGTTGCACCATGTTATACTTGTAATGAATCAATGAAAGGAGAACATATCTTTAAAAATTGCTCAGATTTTCCTGCTAAGACGAGTCTCATATCTTCAAGATGTAGCGTCTCAGACATGCTTGTGATCCACATTTTAAGAGTTGGGGTGGATGCATTTTTCCAAAATTTAAGTGTACGATTTTTTTGCCAATATCAGGCCCGTAGTTAAGGTAACGTTTTTGAAATATTGATAACTCAGAGCAGGCTCCTGTTGTTCCAAAAATAATCAATTCTGTATGGGGGTCCAGTTTTGTTTTTAATAATTTGGTGAAGATTTCAAAGATTTCTTTCCAAAAATTATGGAGTTTTATGCAGGAGGCGAAAGTTGCTTCGTGAGATAAATATTTGTCACAGGTGGGGGATACATTTGGAAACATTTTGTTCAGTTTAGTTTTCGAGTAATATTTCTATGTAATATTTTAAATTGGATTAAAATATGTCTTACATTAATCGAGCAGTTGTGTACATATAGAAGATATTTATCCCATCTGTCTTTGGGAATTTAAAACCTTAATTCCTGTTCCCAGTCTCTTCTAATTGCATCTGAGGATGGAATTTCTATATTTAGAATAATATTATAGAACTATCATATTAAATTATTTGACTCTGCATTTCTATTCATGCCCTCATCTAATATATCTGGCATCAGAGTTTGATATTCGTGTGTATATTTTTTCAGATAATCTCGAATTTGAAGATATCTAAGTCAATTTATTTTGTGCAATCTATTTCCACAGGTCAGAAGGTTGTAGTCATTTCTGAGCCTGGGGACCGGGAGCCAGCAGGTCAACGGTGGAGAGAGGGAGAACGATACAGGGAGCGGCAGGAGGTGACAGACTGGTCCACCGCCCAGAAGCATAGAGAGGCGGGCCCTTCGGCCCACCAGGTCCGTGCTGCCCCTCGCTGGTTTGCAAGAGGTGGCGGGATCGAGAGTGAGAAGGAGAACGCTGCCTCCGCCCATCCCAATTGCCCTTCCACAAACCCCAACCCCATCCAACCCCTCCACCCAAAAAACTCCTTACTCAACCTCTTCCTGGTCCCAGAAAGCTCACAGTCTGAATCCAGGCCTGGATTACCACCAGAACTTTGGCCAGAGGAAGGGGTTTGGGAAGAGGTCCTGAGATCCTGAGGTCCTGAGATCCTGAGTTGGGAAGACCCGGAGGAGAGAGAGGTGGAACCAGGGAGAGGGGAGAGGATTCCCCTTGTCTGACAACGGGCTTGGTCGTAAACCACCACCACCAGACCTCCTGAGACCTTCAACCCCCCCCCCCCCCCCCCAATTCCCGCTCGAAGCCTCCCACTCAACGCCCCTTTCCCAAGGTTGGGAAATGCACGGAGAAGCCGAGGGAAGGACCACCGATGGGGAACGCCGTTCCGGCCTTCTGACCGCCCGGTGGAGGGCTCCCCTCGGGATGAGATGAGGCGGAGAGGGGCCGAGCGTGAGGGGCTTTCTCATCCGGCCAGGCCAAGGTCCTGAGAAGAACTCCCGCTGGACCAGAGGGGGACGGAGACAGAGAGACCAAGCTCATCGTGACTAGAACTGTGGAGCGTTCTTACTGAGGCACAGAGATCTGTCACGCTTCCTCTGGTAGGATAGGGAGGGGAAAAGGAGAGTGAGAGAGAGAGGGAGTGTGTGTGAGAGCGGGGGAGTGTGTGTGTGTGGGTGTGTGAGAGAGAGAGAGAGAGAGCGAGAAAGAGAGACACAGAGAGAGAGAGAGAGAGAGAGAGAGAGAGAGAGAGAGAGAGAGAGAGAGAGAGAGAGGGAGCGTATGAGAGAGACTGAGAGAGAAGAGAAACAGACTGTGAGAGAGAGAGAGAAAGAGTGAGTGAGACAGAGAGAGACTGAGCAAGAAACTGTGTGAGAGAAAGAGAGAGAGACAGAGAGTGTGAGAGAGAGTGAGACATACAGTGAGTGAGTGAGTGAGAGACAGAGACACACAGAGTGAGTCAGAGACAGGGACAGAGTGTGTGTGAGAGAAACAGAGTATATGTGTGTGTGTGTGTGACAGAGAGAGAGACCACGAGCACTCCTACTTCCCCTCCTCTTGTCTCACGACATCCCTGAATTCAAGGCCTGTCCCTCACTGCATCCCTGGACCTTGGTCAGCGGGTCCCGTCCCACCTGCTCCTCCTTCTGCCCAGCTCAGGAGACCCCGGCCAGCTGTACAGGAGGACTGGTCAATACCCCATCCGAAGGGCAAGAAAGACCGGCACAGCAAGATTCCACAGGCCCTCCCCGGAAGACTTGGACCGCCGTTGAGACTCCCGAATTTGCCGTTGGTGGAGAGGATTCTCAGCGTTGCAAGGACCCCCCCACTCCCCTAGCCCTCGATAAACATTGTGAGCTGGGATTCCAACCCAGACCCCCCTCCCACCCACCCCTCCCCCCAGCCCGGCGATGGGGAGCAGGCGGTGAGCGAGGGGGGGCGGGCGATGACGGCGGTCTACGCGCTGGGCGCGGCCGTGGTGAGCCAGAGCTACGCCGGCTGGGGCCGCAGCACGGGCGGCGAAGACGGACGAGGGGGAGGGCAGCCGCCGGAAGAGGCGGCGGAGGGAGCGGGGGAGCAGGGGCCGGGGGCCGGGAGGCTGGGGGAGGGGGGCGGGGAGGTGGGAGGAGGGCAGCAGCAGCAGCAGCGGAGGAGGCTGACCCCGCTGGAGAGGCTGACCCACCAGCTGACGCACGACCAGCCGACGGTGAGGGAGGTGACGCTCGGCAAGAGGATCGGCTTCTACCGGCTGAGGGGGCAGATCGGCGCCGGCAACTTCTCGCAGGTCAAGCTGGCCGTTCACTCGCTGACCAGAGGTAGCCCGGGCCTGGGGGGGGGAGGGGGAGTGGAGGGCATAGGTCACAGAAAGGCAGTGGAAGCCATCAATTGATATTTTTTAAGGCACAGATAGATTCTTGATTAGTACGGGTGTCAGATTATGGGGACAAGGCAGGAGAATGGGGTTAGGAGTGAAGTCAAGTCAAGAGAGTTTATTGTCATGTGTCCCAGATAGGACAATGAAATTCTTGCTTTGCTTCAGCACAACAGAACATAGTAGGCATTGACTACAGAACAGATCAGTGTGTCCATATACCATTGTGTAAATATATACACACATGAATAAATAAACTGATGAAGTGCAAATAATCATGGGTTTAATAGTAAGATTAAACGAGAACTTACCAGTTTGAAGTTTGATCTTTATTTTATGAGGAGTTACGATGAGGGATTACGTGAAGACCCCGCCAGCACGCATGCGCGACATTCTTCAAAGCAGTGGTGTGAAATCACAGAACAAAAAACAGTCTCAATGACTGACATAGTAAGAGAAAAAAGAGAACTTTCATACCAGGTGATCTTTATAATAGAGGGTTGGGAGCGGAGGGCACGTAATCCCTCATCGTAACTCCTCATAAAATAAAGATCAAACTTCAAACTGGTAAGTTCTCGTTTAATCTTACTATTTTACTTCGGAGTCACGTGAGTGACTACGTGAAGATTTCAAAGCTCTGTGATTTCATGCCCTGGAAGCTCCATGCTCACACACCGCTAAAGCTGGGATAAGAGGATGGACGTGATTCAGACAAGACACTGGCTGAAAAACAAAACAGGTATTTATTCATACCAAACACAATATTGTGTCCCAAAAGGGTTATTTAACTGGCAGCACTTAAGATCCTCCCTGCATAATTGTCAGGGGAGGTCACGGGTTTGTTATAAAAGCGGTGGAAGGTTCTCTCATTGTTCCAACCCGCTGTGGCCAGGATGTGATCCAGTGGTACCTCCATCCTTCTAGCCGCCGAGGTGGATGCTGCCCTGGTGGAGTGAGATTTATACACATTAGTATCCACCCCCGCCGCATCCAGTACCACCCTTAACCATCTGGAAATGGTTTGCACCGTGACCCTGTGATGAGGCTTCTTGTGACTGACAAGCAAAGCTGTTTCCGTGCCCCTTAGATCTTTAGTGACTGAAATGTATCGCAGAATCAATGTAACGATACAAAGACGAGTGTCCGCTGGGTAACCCAGGAACTCCAAAGTATGTCCAGACACTCCGGGTCGATCTTGCTTCAATAGTCCCTGCACCTGGAATGTGATTTTCCCACTGGTAATTGCCATGGCATCCAGACTGAGTTTGTGCAGGGACTGGACCCGTTGCGCCGTGATCAGTGCCATTATCATGACCATTTTGTAGGTTAATTTGGCCAAAGGGAGTCCCGTGTTCGGTGTCCATCCTCGCAGCATCGTCAATACCGTGCTGATGTCCCAGGTATGGCTATATCTGGGCCTGGGGGGATTAGAATTAAATATTCCCCGCATAAATTTGGATACCAGGGGATGTGACCCAATTCCCAATTGGTCACTCCCCTTGCCCAAGTAAGACGATAGGGCACTCCTGGCACAGTTAATGGCGCTGTAGCTTAAACCCTCATCGTAATGAAGGGTAGCCAGAAACTCCAGCACTTCCGTGATGGTGGCGGTTTCGTATGTAGTTTTAGTAGTCACGCAGAATCTTTCCCACTTCCTGATGTAGGTCAAGTACTGCTTCCTTGTGGACTCTCTGCAGGCTTCCAAATTCCTCTTTGCAGACACCAGTGCCAGATATTGTTGGCCAATTCATCACACGATATCGACTTTACACCGCCCATGTGGTTAATATAGGCTACCACCGTGGTGTTGTCAATCTGTAGTCTAACATGAACTTTGTGCATGTTAGTGCAGTATGCTTTAAGTCCGTGAAATGCTGCGAGCATTTCTGAATAGTTAATCCCTAAGTTTTTAAATAGGGTTAACTCTGGTGCACTCCATCTACCTCCACAGCTTGAGGTAGTGTTAGTAGCTCCCCACCCTTTGGCACTGGCATCCGTTTGTAAGGTGATCGAGGGATTGGCGATAGTCATGGGTTTGGAACAATTTTGGGCATTACCCATCCACCAATATAGTTCAGCTTTTGCCTTTTCTGGAATTTTCATGGGCCTATCAAAATGGCCAGCATGATTTTTGAGCGCCGTAATTTTTGCTCCTTGTAAATTTTGGTAATGTAAGGGCCCATATTGTGCTGCAGGAAATGCAGCTACTATCTTCCCAATCACCCTGGCCACCTGCCGAATGGATGGGACCTTAATGCCAAAGAGGCTCCTGCAAGCCTCTATCAGGTCTTCCACCTTGCTTGGTGGTAACGTGACAGACATTTGCACTGAGTCAATAATGAACCCCAAATATTTCATGGTGGTAGAGGGTTCCAATATTGATTTATCTGGATGTATCGTAAACCCCAGTATCTGAAAAATATGTTTCGTGGCTGTGACTGCCAAAGTAGCCATTTCCAAATTCTCCCCCACTATGAGGATGTCATCAAGATAGGCCATAACAGTATGATTCTGTTTCCTTAAATAGGCCAAAGCTGGTTTCAATATCTTGGTAAACAATCTGGGTGCTGACGATAGCCCATTAGGCAAAGCTTTATATTGCCATAATTGTCCCATCCAGATAAATTTTAAGTATTTCCTATGATCCTTGTGTATGGGTACTGAATAGTATGCATCTTTAAGATCAACGCATGCCATGTAGTACCTATTGGCTACAAGCTGAGTAGCAGTGTCGAAGGTGTCCATTTTAAAATGAATATACTGGACAGAAGTATTCAGGTCGGTCAAATCTATGATGATGCGGCACCCGCCATCTTTTTTGTTTTTAGTGAATATATTAGACACGAACTCCTGAGGTTCTTTAAAGGCCTTTTCAATTACCCCTTTTCCTATTAACCTCTGTAGTTCAGCATGCCCTGCTGCCTTATCTCTATGAGAAAGGACGAATTTCCGACTAGGTGCATGCTGTACCGGGGTAGGGAGTTCGTGAATAAATTCAATTTTGTAGCCCTGAATACTCCTTAGTATATAAGGATCAGAGGTAAAAGTGAGCCAATTCTCGAGGAACATGTGCAACCTGCCCCCTATGCAGAGTGAATTTAGGTCAGTAGTGTTCTTGGGGATCCCAGACCCACCTACCTCCATGGTTACTGCCGGAGTGGAGGTTTCTGCCCTTGCTTCCTCGGCTGGTTGTAGGTGTTCTGGGAGTGGCGCATCTTCCAAGGAGGCCGGCCTGGGCCTTGGCCTAAAAAAGACCGCTGTGCAGGTATGCCGGCCTTCGAGCTTTCACCACCGGCAGACCTGTTAGGGTAACTCTGCCCGGTGGGTGCGTAGGGGTGCGTTCTGTGTGGGTGATGAGGCTTAGTGTACCCAGGTACTTTAATAAGGCCCAAAGCCTTAGCCTCCTCGTCAAGATCTTTTACCTGTTTGGGGAGATCTTCCCCGAATAACAGGCTTGGAGGCTGCGTCTTCCCAGGCTTGCATAACCCCGTGAACTTGGGGTTAAGCGCCGGCTTTATAATGCTTTTCCTGAAATTGTTAATTTCATACTGTGTATTGCACAGTAAGGCCAAAGCATCTTGCAGCTCTTGCGGCATGTCCACTCCCACTGCTGTTCTGGCTACTGCAGTAATCCCTGCGGTTAGGAGCTTCAGGATCTTCTGAAGTTTCATCTCCTGCCCTCTACTTGAGGGGCTCATGTTCCCCCATATCGGGTTGTTCACCGCGGGCACATTTAACGATTTGCATTTTTCTGGCGCCAAATATTTATCTGCTGTGGCATTGATGGCCTGTTCCTGAAGTTGGTTAGTGGCCATATAATCAATGCTGGCAGCCAGCTTGGGGTGGATGGGTAGGCCCTTCTGGTGGGGCATGGCATGTTTGCTCACCACATCCATATAATCTTCACACACCCCTGACGCTGCAGGTGCTTCAGCCAACTCTCCCTCTTCTGGGTCAGCCCAGTTCTGACCCTCAATGCTCCCCTGTATAGAAGGGGATACATTGGGCAGTCCTCGAAAGGAACTTGCCGTGGGCCTACTAGGGGTCCCACTGTGATCCTGCCCCTGCTGTAACAGGTCACGTTGGAGCATCTGCTCCATCAGCCGCTCAATGCGGTCAAGGCGACCTCCGTCGCTACCAGCGAGCGGGGTGCCCTCGGGACCGGACTCCGCTGAGTCCGCCCCGGCCGACTTCCGGGTAGTTTTCCCCGACCGTGGCGTACCAACGGTCTCAAAGTCCGAAAAGTCGGGAGCTGCAGGTGGAACCTGAAGCTCTGGAGAAGCGGTTCTCCGCTGGCTGCTGTCCTTAGCCGCTGATTTGGCCGCCGCTCTCTTACTCTTTCTCCCTTCCATTATGGTCGACTCACTCCTTCGGTGAGACTTACCTGGCGTGAGCTTTTTAAACTTACGCTGGAGGAGCCCCGCTCCTCCCGACCGTCGCTTCCGCATGCGTACGACGATATGTCGCGCATGCGTGCTGGCGGGGTCTTCACGTAGTCACTCACGTGACTCCGAAGTAAAATAGCCTGATGGCTGTGGGGGAGTAGCTATTCCTGAACCTGGACTTTGCAGTCTTCAGGCTCCTGTACCTTCCACCTGAAGGTAGCGGGGAGATGAGTGTATGGCCCGGTTGGTGTGGGTCCTTGAAGATGCTGCCAGCCTTTTTGAGGCAGCGACTGCGATAGATCCCCTCGATGGAAGGGAGGTCAGAGCCGACGATGGACTGGGCAGTGTTTACTACTCTTTGCAGTCTTTTCAGCTCCTGGGCGCTCAAGTTGCCGAACCAAGCCACGATGCAACCGGTCAGCAAGCTCTCTACTGTACACCTGTAGAAGTTAGAGAGAGTCCTCCTTCAAATACCGACTCTCCGTAATCTTCTCAGGAAGTAAGAGGCGCTGATGTGCTTTCTTAATAATTGCATCAGTGTTCTCGGACCAGGAGAGATCTTCAGAAATATGCACGCCCAGGAATTTGAAGCTCTTGACCCTCTCCACCATCGACCCGTTGATATAAATGGAACTGTGGGTCCCCATCCTACCCCTTCCAAAGTCCACAATCAGTTCCTTGGTTTTGCTGGCGTTGAGGGCCAGGTTGTTGTGCTGGCACCATTTGGTCAGTTGCTCGATCTCTCTTCTATACTCTGACTCATCCCCATCAGTGATACGTCCCACAACAGTGGTGTCGTCAGCGAACTTGATGATGGAGTTCGCACTATGACCGGCTACGCGGTCATGAGTATAGAGTGAGTACAGCAGGGGGCTGAGCACGCAGTCTTGAGGTGCTCCCATGCTGATTGTTATCGAGGCTGATGCATTTCCACCAATACGAACAGTCTGTGGTCTTTGAATGAGGAAGTTGAGGATCCAATTGCAGAGGGATGCGCAGGGACCCAGATCTGAGGGAGGGAGAGATAGATCAGCAATGATTGACTGGTGGACTAGGTTTGTGGGTTAATTGGCTTCTGGAAATGATCCCTAGTGTGTGGGATAGAACTAGTGTACGGGGTGATCGCTGGTCGGCGCGGACTCAGTGGGTCAAAACAGGTCTGTTTCCGAAAGGACTGGGGCACTGATCATAAGTGATAGGAGTAGAATTAGGCCATTCGGCCGATCAGGTCTACTCCGCCATTCAATCGTGGCTGATCTAACCCCATTCTTCTGCCTTCCCCATTACCTCTGACACCCATACTAATCAAGAATCTATCTGTGTAAGAAAGAACTGCAGATGCTGGTAAAAGCGGAGGTAGACACAAAATGCTGGAGTAACTCAGTGGGACAGGCAGCATCTCTGGAGAGAAGGAACGGGCGACGTTTGTGGTCGAGACCCTTCTTCAGACTGATGTCAGGGGAGGGGGCGGGACAGAGATAGAATGTAGTCGGAGACAGTAAGGCTGGTGGGAGAACTGGGAAGGGGGAGGGGATGGAGAGAGAGGGAAAGCACGGGCTATCTGAAGTTAGAGAAGTCAATGTTCGTACCGCTGGGGTGTAAGCTGCCCAAGTGAAATATGAGGTGCTGTTCCTCCAATTTGCGCTGGGCCTCACTCTGACAATGGAGGAGGCCCAGGACAGAAAGGTCGGATTGGGAATGGGATGGGGTTGAAGTGCTGAGCCACCGGGAGATCGGCTAAATCTCTGCCTTAACAATATCCACTGACTTGGCCTCCACAGCCTTCGGTGGCAAAGAATTCCACAGATTCACCACCCTCGGACTAAAGACATTTCTCATCTCCTTCCTAAAAGAACATCCTTTAATTCTGAACCTGTGTCCTCTAATCCTAGACTCTCCCACTAGTGGAAACATCCTCTCCACATCCACTCTATCCAGGCCTTTCACTATTCTGTGCATTTCAATGAAGTTTTCCCACCTCATCCTTCTAAACTCCAGCGAGTACAGGCCCAGTGCCGTCAAACGCTCATCGTAGGTTAACCCACTCGTTCCTGGGATAATTCTTGGAAACCTCCTCTGGACCCTCTCCAGAGCCAGCACATCCTCAGATACGGGGCCCAGATTTGCTCCAATGCATTCCAAATGCAGCCTGACCAGGCTATAAGTGCTTATGGAGCCTTAGCATTACATCCCTGTTTTTGTATTCAAGCCCTCTTGAAGTAAATGCTAGCATTGAATTTGCCTTCCCTACTGCCGATTTGACTTGCAGATGAACTTTTTGGGAATCCTGTACCAGAACTCCCAATTTCTGGATTCTCTCCCCATTTAGAAAGTAGTCTACGCCTTTATTCCTAATACCAAAATTATACCAAAGACTTTGCTGCACTATTTTCCATCTGCCTTCTCTGCCCACTCTCCCAACCTGTCCAAGTCCTTCCGCAGAGTCCCTGCTTTCTCTACCCAACCTGCCCCCCCACCTATTTTGGTCTCATCCGCAAACTTGGCCACAAAGCCTTCAATTCCCTCGTCCAAATCATCGATATCCAATCTCACTGCCGACCCACTCGTCCACCCCTGCCTGTGCACTTGCCCCCCCTCTGCCTCCGCACTTCGCCTCGCCTTGTTCCAATGCCTCTGTACACGTGGTACTAAAGTGAATTACACTTCAAACTGAGATAAACGAAACTAAGCTCTGAACTAAACTAAAATAAACTATAATGTAAGGTTCACAAACCTAAATTAAATTATAAATTAAACAACTCTAAACAAACTTAAATTATAAATTATAGAAACATAGAAAATAGATGCAGGAGGAGGCCATTCGGCCCTTCGAGCCAGTGCCGCCATTCATTGTGATCATGGCTGATCGTCCCCAATCAATAACCCGTGCCTGCCTTGAATTGAATTGAATTGAATTACCTTTACTGTCATTCAGACCTTTCGGTCTGAACTAAATTTCATGCCTGTATTCATACATATATAAAAAATAACAAAACCACACAATAAACACAAATTTAACATCCACCACAGTGAGATTCACCTTCTCCCCATATCCCTTTATTCCACTAGCTCCGAGAGCTCTATCTAACTCTCTCTTCAATCCATCCAGTGATTTGGCCTCCACTGCCCTCTGTGGCAGGGAATTCCACAAATTCACAACTCTCTGGGTGAAAAGGTTTTTTCTCACCTCAGTCTTAAATGGCCTCCCCTTTATTCTAAGACTGTGGCCCCTGGTTCTGGACTCGCCCAACATTGGGAACATTTTTCCTGCATCTAGCTTGTCCAGTCCTTTTATAATGTTATACGTTCCTATAAGATTATCCCGTCATCCTTCTAAACTCCAGTGAATACAAGCCTAGTCTTTTCAATCTTTTCTCATATGACAGTGCCGCCATCCCAGGGGTTAATCTTGTGAACCTACGCTGCACTGCCTCAATCACAAGGATGTCCTTCCTCAACTTAGGAGACCAAAACTGTACACCATACTCCAGATGTGGTCTCACCAGAGCCCTATACAACTAATCTAAACTAAAAAACTAAACTATAAATGTAAACTAAACTAAATTATAAACTAAACTACTGTGGGTAACAGATCCTGGCATTTATACTATATTTCTCTCATGATTTTACACACCTCTATAAAATGACCCCTAATCCTCCTGCGCTCCAAGGAATAAAGACCCAGCCTGCTCAACCTCTCCCTGTAGCTCAGGCCCTCGAGTCCTGGCAACATCTCTGTAAATCTTAGAATCGAATATAGAATAGTTTCTTTATTGTCATTGTAACATGAACCATGTACAACGGAATTTAAAAATGTCAGCCAGTCAGTGCAACATTCAAACCATAAAAGCGAACGATACATGCAAGGTAAAATATTAAAAAAAGATGATAAACAACTGAAATAAACATGAAATATAAAAACAGCACGCATAAACACCCAACTCTACATCCTTCTGTCGATTTCACAGTGTACCAACCACAGTCCCTTAGTCCCCGCGTTCCTTGGCGGCTACTTTTAGTGCCTTTATAGCAGTGGGGTTAAAAACTGTTTTTAAGTCTCTTTGTCCTTGTCCTTGTAGATCTGTACCGTCTGCCTGACGGCAACAGTTCAAACAGGGAGTGTCCAGGGTGGGAAATGTCCTTTATAATATTCTGAGATTTTTTGATGCAGCGGGAACTGTGTCAGTCCTCCAAGGTAAGGAGAGGGCAGCCGACAATCCTCCGGGCGTTGTCAATGGCCCTCTGGAGCGCTTTCCTCTTCTCCGCCCCTTTCCTGCTTAGCGTTACTCCCTTTATCCTGTATCTGCGCACTGTCGACTCAAATTTCACCGTACCTTAGTTGGTTAAGTGACAATAAAGGCGACCTTGAACTTGAACGGCTCGATTGTCATCTTGAACGGTCTTTCCGCCGACTGGTTAGCACGCTTTTCGTTGTAACGATGAACTAATTCTTCCCGTCCTCTGCCTCAGAGAAAGTGGCCATCAAGATCCTGGACAAGACCAAGCTGGACCAGAAGACGCAGCGCCTGCTGTCGCGGGAGATAGCCAGCATGGAGCGGCTACACCACCCCAACATCATCAGACTCTACGAGGTGATCGAGACGCTGTCGCGGCTCCACCTGGTGATGGAGTATGCGGGTGGGGGAGAGCTCTTCACCAGGATCAGTGCCGAGGGCAGGCTGCAGGAGGATGAAGCCAAGGACATCTTCGCCCAGATAGTCTCCGCCGTCAAACACATGGTGAGCCTCCCCTCCACTTTAGCTTCGGGTTTCAGTTGCAGAAATACAGCGCGGAAACCGGCCCTTCGACCAGCTAGCACCATCCCTGGGATGGCGGGACTGTCATATGAGGAAAGATTGAAAAGACTAGGCTTGTATTCACTGGAGTTTAGCAGGATGAGGGGGGGATCTTATAGAAACATATAAAATAATAAAAGGGCTGGACAAGCTAGATGCAGGTAATTTTTTCCCAATGTTGGGTGAGTCCAGAACCAGGGGCCACAGTCTTAGAATAAAGGGGAGGCCATTTAAGACTGAGGTGAGAAAAAACCTTTTCACCCAGAGAGTGGTGAGTCTGTGGAATTCTCTGCCTCAGAGGGCGGTGGAGGCAGGTTTTCTGGATGCTTTCAGAGAGAGCTAGATAGGGATCTTAAAAATAGCGGAGTCTGAGGATATGGGGAGAAGGCAGGAACGGGGTACAGATTGGGGATGATCAGCCGTGATCACATTGAATGGCGGTGCTGGCTCGAAGGGCCAAATGGCCCACTCCTGCACCTATTGTCTATGTTTCTATACAATGGGGACAATTTACATTTTTTACCAAAGCTATCTAACCTACAAACCTGTAGGTACGTCTTGAATATTGAATAGACAATAGGTGCAGGAGTAGGCCATTCGGCCCTTCAAGCCAGCACCGCCATTCAATGTGATCATGGCTGATCATCCCCAATCAGTACCCCGTTCCTGCCTTCTCCCCATATCCCCTGACTCCGCTATCTTTAAGAGCCCTATCTAGCTCTCTCTTGAAAGCATCCAGAGAACCTGCCTCCACCGCCCTCTGAGGCAGAGAATTCCACAGACTCGCCACTCTCTGTGAGAAAAAGTGTTTCCTCGTCTCCATTCTAAATGGCTTACCCCTTATTCTTAAACTGTGGCCCCTGGTTCTGGACTCCCCCAACATCGGGAACATGTTTCCTGCCTCTAGTGTGTCCAAGTCCTGAACAGTCTTATATGTTTCAATGAGATCCCCTCTCATCCTTCTAAACTCCAGAGTGTACAAGCCCAGCTGCTCCATTCTCTCAGTATATGACAGTCCTGCCACCCCGGGAATTAACCTGGTGAACCTACGCTGCACTCCCTCAATAGCAAGAATGTCCTTCCTCAAATTAGGGGACCAAAACTGCACACAATACTCCAGGTGTGATCTCACTAGGGCTCTGTACAACTGCAGAAGGACCTCTTTGCTCCTATACTCGATGCCTCTTGTTATAAAGGCCAACATGCCAGAGCGGGGTCTGGGCTCGGCGGCTTCCCTCTGCCGTTTCCACGGCGGGTGAGATGGGCCGCAGGCTGGGATACGACCACGGCTCGCCTGGGGGTAAAACCCACGCCGTTACAGGGAGAACGTGCAAACTCCACACAGACGGTACCTGAGGTTCGTACCGAATACAGTGAGGACACAGGCCCTTCAGCCCAACTTTGCCCACACCGACCAACATGCCCCATCTACACTCGTCCCACCTGCCTGTGTGTGGCCCAGAGCCCTCTGAACCTGTCCTAGTGGGTCCACCAGCTGCCCGACCAGGGAGGGCAGGGCAGGGCAGGGGAGTGAGGAGGGAGGGGAGTGTTGGATCCCGGACTCATGGGCTACCTCCCTCTCTCTCTCTCTCTACCTCTCCCTCCTCTTTCTCTCTCGTTCTCCCTCCCTCTCCCTCTCTTTTTCTCCCCCCCACTTTCCCTCTCCCTCCCTTTCCCATTCACTCTCTCCCACACCCTCCCTCTCCTCCTTGTGCCCTCTCCCTCCCTCCCCCTCTCCCTCTCCATCTCCTCTTGCCCCCCCCCCCACTTCCACTCCCCATCTCCCCCTCCATGCTCTCTCCCTCTCTCCTTCTCTCCCTCACTCTCTCTCTCCTACTCGCCCTCCCTTTCCCCCTCTCTTCCTCTGCCCCAGCCTCTCCTTCTCCCCCCTCTCTCTCCCCCACGCTGCCCTCCTCCATCTCCCACCCTGTCTACCCCTCCCCCTATCCTCCATCTCCCCTCCTCTCTCCCTGTCCCCACCCACTCCCTCTCACTTTCCTCCCCCACTCTCCCTCCCTCCCCCTTCCCCCCCTCCCACTCTCTCTCTCCCTCACCCTCTCCCAACCTTCCTCTCTCTCCCTCCCCCTCTCTCACTCGCTCCCCCCTCCCCCCCCACTCTCACCCCCCCCCTCTCACCGCCTCTCCCCCTCCCTCTTTCTTCCTCCCACTCTCTCTCTCTCTCTCCAACCCTCTCTCACCCCCTCTCCCCCTCCCCCTCTCTCCCCCTCTCTCTCTCCCCTGCCCCTCCCTCTCTCTCCCTCCCTCAACCCCCTCTCTGTCTCCCTTCTCTCCATCTCACCCCCCTCCCTCTCTCTCCCTCCCACTCTCTCTCCCCCCTCCCTCTCTCTCCCCCCCCTCCCCATTTCTCCCCCACATTCGTAACTGTCACTGTATGTCATGTTGTTACTTGTGGGCGGAGCACCAAGGCAAATTCCTTGTATGTGAATACTTGGCCAATAAACTTACTTACTTATTCTCCCCTGCCCCTCCCTCTCTCTCCCCCTCCCTCTGTCTCCCCCTCCCTCTCTCCCCCTCCCTCTCTCTCCCTCTCCCTCTCTCTCCCCCTCCCTCTCTCTCCCCCTCCCTCTCTCCCCCTCCCTCTCTCTCCCTCTCCCTCTCTTTCTTCCCCCCCCAGCATGAGAAGGGCACCGTGCACCGTGATCTGAAGGCGGAGAACATCTTCATGGCGCTGGGGGGCCGGGTGAAGGTGGGGGACTTTGGCTTCAGCACGTCGTGCGGGAGGAACCAGACGCTGAGCACCTTCTGCGGGTCCCCGCCGTACGCGGCGCCGGAGCTGTTCCGGGACGAGAGCTACGCCGGGGCGGCGGTGGACATCTGGGCTCTGGGGGTGCTGCTGTACTTCATGGTGGCGGGGGCCATGCCGTTCCGGGCGGAGACGGTGGCCAAGCTGAAGCGCAGCATCCTGGAGGGGTCGTACCCGGAGCCGCCCCACCTGTCGGCGCCCTGCGGCCGCCTGATCCGGTCGCTGCTGCGGGCGGCGGCCAGCGAGCGCTGCAGCCTCCAGCAGGTGGTCCAGAGCGAGTGGATGCGGGGAGCCCACTGCTGCCGCCCCCTCGACCCCTTCCCCCTGGAGCCGGGGCACCTGGCCGGCGGGGGCTGCCAGGGGCTGAGGAGGGAGCAGGAGGAGACCAGGGGGGCGCTGGCGGGGCTGGGGGTGACCGAGGCTCACATGCTGGAGAGTCTGGGCAAGGGGCCGCGCAGCCCCGTCACCGGCCTGTACCGCATCGTGCTGCACCGAGCCCAGAGGAGGCAGTGCCCCGACCTGCTCCCTCTCCCCGCCCTGCCCGCCCTCCAGCGCCGCGACTCCACCAAGCTCAAGGGCCGGCTCCGAGGGCAGGCCAGCCACACCTCCAAGCTCTGCTCCATCTTGTAGACCCTTCGGCCCGACCTGCCCATGCCGGCCAACGTGCCCCAACCAGACTAGAGTTATACAGAGTCATACACCATGGAAACGGGCCCTTCGGCCCGACCTGCCCATGCCGGCCAACGTGCCCCAACCAGACTAGGGTTATACAGAGTCATACACCATGGAAACAGGCCCTTCGGCCCGACCTGTCCATGCCAGCCAACGTGCCCCAACCAGACTAGGGTTATACAGTCATGCACCATGGAAACAGGACCTTCGGCCCAACCTGCCCATGCCGGCTAACGTGCCCCAACCAGACTAGAGTTATAGAGAGTCATACACCATGGAAACAGGCCCTTCGGCCCGACCTGCCCATGCCGGCCAACGTGCCCCAACCAGACTAGGGTTATACAGAGTCATACACCATGGAAACAGGCCCTCCGGCCCGACCTGTCCATGCCGGCCAACGTGCCCCAACAGGACCAGAGTTATACAGAGTCATACACCATCGAAACAGGCCCTTCGGCCCAATCTGCCCATGCTGGCCAACGTGCCCCAACCAGACTAGAGTTATAGAGAGTCATAGAACGTGGAAACAGGCCCTTCGGCCCAACCTGCCCATGCCAGCCAACATGTCCCATCTACAAGGGAGTCATATACCACGGAAACAGGCCCTTCAGCCCAACCTGCCTATGCCGACCAACACGCCCCATCTACGCTAGTCACACACCATGGAAACAGGCCCTTCAGCCCAACCTGTCCATGCTGGCCAACATGCCCCATCTTCGCTAGTCATACACCATGGAAACAGGCCCTTCAGCCCAACTTGCTCATGCCGACCAACACGCCCCCATCTACACTAGTCCCACCTGTCCAAATGTTTCTTAAATGCCTGCCTCCTCCACGTCCGAGTCTGGCAGCTTGTTCCAGCTCCACCCTTTGTGTATAAAAGCTGTCCCTCAGGTTGCTATTAAATCTTTCCCCCCTCACCTAAAACATGACCTCTGGTTCTCGATTTTATTTACACTGGGCAAGCGATTCTGCGTCTACCCGTTATATTCCTCTCGTGATTTTGTGCACATCTATAAGACCGCCCCTCATCCTCCTGCGCTCCAAGGAATAGAGTCCTATCCTGTCAAACCCCTCCCTGTAGCTCAGGCCCTCGAGTCCTGGCAACATCCTCGTGAATCTTCTCTGAACCCTTTCCAGCTGGACGACATCACAGGGTAGGAGTGGCCATTCCTCTCCCCCTCCCCCTCCTCACCCACCCCTAATGCCCCCCCCCCCCTCTTCTCCAGCCCACCAGGCAATGGAGGTGAAACATAGAAACAATGAAAATAGGTGCTGGAGGAGGCCATTCGGCCCTTCGAGCCAGCACCTCCATTCAATATGATCATGGCTGATCATCCAGAATCAGTACCCCGTTCCTGCCTTCTCCCCACATCCCTTGATTCCATTAGCCCGAAGAGCTACATCCAACTCTCTCTTGAATACATGGTGGACCTTCTCTCTTGAGGAGCCACGGACATGGTTTTGCCTCTCATCCACGTTCGAGGGTCTGGCGGGGACCCTCGGTTCAAATCCACAGCTGATCAGAACAATGTACCCCCTTCTCTCCCCATCTCACACTTTTCATCTCCTCATTTCTGGTCTTTGCCTGCCCACCCACCTGCCAAACCCTCCCAAACTCACCTGTATCCACCTATCACTCAACGGAAAGAAAAGACACAAAGTGCTGGAGTAACTTAGCATATGATGAGTGTTTGATGGCACTGGGCCTCTCCTCATTGGAGTTTAGAAGGTTGAGAGGGGAACTTCATTGAAACTTACAAAATAATGAAAGGCCTGGATAGAGTGGATGTGGAGAGGATGTTTCCACTAGTGGGAGAGTCTAGGACCAGAGGCCACAGCCTCAGAATTAAAGGGCGCTCTATTAGAAAGGAGGAACTTCTTTAGTCAGAGGGTAGTTGATCTGTGGAACTCGTTGCCACAAAGGGCTGAGGAGGCCAAGTCAGTGGAAATTTTGACGGCAGAGATAGATAGATTCTTGATTAGAACAGGTGTCAAGGGTTATGGGGAGAAGGCAAGAAAATGGGATTAGGAGGCAGAGATCAGCCATGATTGAATGGCAGATTGGCCTCGATGGGCTGAATGGCCTAAATCTACTCCTAGAACTTGTGAACTTGTGAACATATCGGGTCAGGCAGCATCTATGAAGACATGCAAAAAAAAGGAATTATTCTCGACTCGAAACGTCACCCATCCCTTCTCTGCGGAGATGCTGCCTGTCCCGCTGAGTTACTGCAGCATTGTGTCCATTTTAGGAATTCCAGATGTTTGGTTTAGACCGAAGATAGACTCAAAATGCTGGAGTAACTTAGTGAGTCTGGAGAAAATGGATAGGTGACATTTCGGGTTGGGACCTTTCTTCAATTTCCTCCACTCCCTCTCCCATAATCAGTCTAAAGAAGGGTCCTGACCTGAAACATCACCTATCCATGTTCTCCAGAGATGCTGCCTGCAAAGTTACTCCAGCACTTTGTGTGTTTTATTTGTTCACCAGCATCTGCAGTTCCTTGTGTTCCTCATGGCATGACGGAGACAGCTGAGTCTTTATAGATGAGTGGTAGGATGGTCTTGTCACATCAATCCAATCCGCACCCCACCCACCCACCCCAGCATGGGCCAGTATAAATAGAGATACAGCGCGGAAAATATCCTTCATCCCACCGAGTCCACGCCGACCATCGATCACCCGTTCATACTAGTTCCATCCTACACACACTAGGGACACTTTACAATTTTACCGAAGCCAATTAATCTACAAACCTGCATGTCTTTGGAGTGTGGGAGGAAACCGGAGAAAAAATACGTGGTTACAGGGAAAACATACAAACTCTGTAGAGACAGCATCTGTAGTCAGGATCGAACCCGGGCCTCTGGCGCTGTAAGGCAGCAGCCCTACCCGTTGTGCCACCGTGCCACCAGGGACTTCACCTCATCCAGAGTCTGAAGAAGGGTCCCGACCAGAAACATCACCAATCCAAGTTCTCCAGAGGTGCTGCCTGACCCGCTGAGTTACTCCAGCACTTTGTTTTCCATGCAAGATTCTGGCATCTGCAGTTCCTTGTGTCTGGATCTCATCCTTTGACACTGACTTCAGGACTCTTACACACTTCAGATTGGCAGTGTTTCCTTGTTATGGGGTCATGGACTCCTAGAGCACGGAAACAGACCCTTCGGCCCAACTTGCCCATGCACCATCTACACTAGTTCCACCTTGCCCATGTCCTCCAGAGATGCTTCCTTGAAGGTCGAGTCGCAGGTGGATAAGTTGGTCAAAAAGGCTTTTGGCACTTTGGCCTTCATCAGTCAGAGTATTGAGTATAGAAGTTGGGTGGTCACGTTGCAGTTGTGTGAGACGTTGGTGGGACCACATTTAGAATATTTACTAAATATTCAAAGGGTTCAGAAAAGATTTACGAGGATGTTGCCAGGACCAGAGGGTGTGAGATATAGGGAGAGGTTGAGTAGGCTGGGTCTCTATTCCATGGAGTGCAGGAGGATGAGGGGTGATCTTATAGAGGTTTACAAAATCATGAGAGGAATAGATCGGGTAGATGCACAGAATCTCTTGCCCAGAGTAGGGGAATAGAGGACCAGAGGACATAGGTTCAAGGTGAAGGGGAAAAGACATAATAGGAATCCAAAGGGTAACTTTTTCACACATAGGGTGGTGGGTGTATGGAACAAGCTGCCAGAGGAGGTAGTTGAGGCTGGGACTATCCCATCATTTAAGAAACAGTTATACAGGTACATGGATAGGACAGGGTTGGAGGGATATGGACCAAGTTCAGACAAGTGGGACTAGAATGGCTGCGACAATGTTAGCCAGTGTGAGCGAGTTGGGCTGAAGGGCCTGTTTCCACGCTGTATCACTCTATGACTCTATGCTGCCTGACCCGCTGAGTTACTCCAGCACTCTGTGAAACGTCACCTATCCATGTTCTCCACAGATGCTGCCTGACCCGCTGAGTTACTCCAGCACTCTGTGAAACGTCACCTATCCATGTTCTCAAAATCACAAAATCCTGGGGCGCCGCGCGCGACTGCGCGTCACTGCCTACGCCACAACACACCATGTGCGCGTAATGCGCACCGTAAATGATGACCCGTAAATTACGCGCAAATGACACCCAAGTGGGACAGGCCCTGAACAAACAGGAAGTTGGGAGCTTGGTGTAACAGCAGCGCCATCTTGTGCCTGGAGGTGTAAAAGACCAGTATTGTGGCAATTTAGTTTTAAGTGCCAAGCCTGACGGTGCCATGCACCGTGGCATTGAATCATGATGGAAAATGGGAGATACAAGCTAACTGAGAGACAAATACAGCAGGTAATTGAAGATCACAAAGATAGATCTATAAGCAGAGTCAAGAACTTATTTTTGATGGAACATGTTTAAGAAAGAACTGCAGATGCTGGTAAAATAGGTAGACAAAAATTCTGTAGAAACTCAGCGGGTGAGGCAGCATCTATGGAGAGAAGGAATGGGCAATGACGCGCAAATGACGCCCAAGTCGAGACCCTTCTTCAGACAGATGGGAAGTCAGGGTCTTGGTTGTTTTCAGCATCTGCAGTCCTTTCTTAATCAACGGAAGTGTTCGAGAGGTCAGGTTACCCGTTCCCTGTCGATACGATACAATACGATAGAACTTTATTTATCGCAGGAGGGAAATGGATCTACCAACAGTAATAAAACACAAGATTGATGAAACTAGATGGCGGTGGACCGGCTGCGTGTTTCTCAGCACGCTCTAGACTCCACGTTTCACCAACCGTGCACCCCGCAACCTCTGTTGCTGCCATTCTGTTTATCCACTTTGTCCAGACCGGAGACGATTTACAAATTCTTGCTATTGAGGGAGTGCAGCGTAGGTTCACCAGGTTAATTCCCGGGATTGCGGGACTGTCATATGCTGAGAGAATGGACTTGTACACTCTGGAGTTTAGAAGGATGAGAGGATATCTTATTGAAATATATAAGATTATTAAGGGATTGGACACGCTAGAGGCAGGAAACATGTTCCCGATGTTCGGGGAGTCCAGAACCAGGGGCCACAGTTTAAGGATGAGGGTTAAGCCATTTATAACGGAATTGAGGAAACACTTTTTCACTCGGAGAGTTGTGAGTCTGGAATTCTCTGCCTCATGAGGGCAGTGGAGGCAGGTTTTCTGGCTGCTTTCAAGCGAGAGTTAGATAGGGCTCTTAAAGATAGCGGAGTCAAGGGATATGGGGAGAAGGCAGGAACGGGGTACTGATTGGGGATGATCAGCCATGATCACATTGAATGGCGGTGCTAGCTCGAAGGGCCGAATGGCCTACTCCTGCACCTATTGTCTATTGTGTATTGACAATATTGTCAGCACTGAGGGTCTGAGCTACAGGGAGAAGTTGAGCAAGCTGTGACTTTATTCCTTGGAGCGCAGGAGGATGAGTGGTGATCTTATTGAGTTGTGTAAATTCGTCATGACGGGAATAGATCGGGTGAATGCAGAGTCTTTCACCCAGTCCACTGCTCCCCACCCTTCCCCTGCCGGTACCACACCGCTTCCTACTCTCTCCCTCTCTCAGGCTGAGCTCAATCATTCTCCTCCCCCCTTTCCCCGGAACGAACCATTCCTGTCCTCGGTCTCATCCCAGTGCTGACCGAGCCTCAACAACCTGAAACATGAGTTCCGTTTCTCCCACCACGGAAGCTGCCCGACTTGCTGAGTGCTACTTAAGTTACACACCGTGACGGCACTTTGGTGCAGTGGTAGAACTGCTGCCTCACAGCGCCAAAGGCCCCGGTTCGATCCCGACTACGGGTGCTGTCTGTACAAAGTTTTTGTGCGTTCTCCCTGTGACCTGCGTGGGTTTTCTCCGGGTGCTCCGGTTTCCTCCCAAACTCCAAACGACGTGCAGGTTTGTAGGTTAATTGGCTTCTGTAAAATTGTACAATGTCCCCAGTGTGTAGGATAGTGCTAGTGTACGGGGTGATCGCTGGTCAGCGCGGCATCAGTGGGCCTTGCACCCCTGACTAATCAAGAACCAGTCAATCTCCTCTTTAAAAATACCCAATGACTTGTCCTCCATAGCCGTGCGAGGCAATGGATTCCACAGATTCACCACCCTCTGACTAAAGAAATTCCTCCTCATCTCCTTTCCAAAGATGAATGAATAAGTTTATTGGCCAAGTATTCACATACAAGGAATTTGCCTTGGTGCTCCGCCCGCAAGTGACAACATGACATACAGTGACAGTTAGGAATGAAAAGGTACGTCCTTTTACTCTGTAACAAGCCCTTCGGCCCATCTTGCCCATGCCAACCAAGATGCCCCATCTACACTAGTCCTACCTGCCCACGTTTGCCCCATACCCCTCTAAACCTGTCCTATCCATGGTCCTGATCTCTCGGCTCCCTGACCCCAGGTCTGGATATCCTGGATTCCCCTGGCCCACGTCTCCCGTACCTGGTCAACATTTGTTTTCAGTTGTGCCGTCTAGTTTAGAGGCACAGCCTAAAAACAGGCCCTTCGGCCCACCGAGTCCATGCTGTCCATCGGCCACCCGTTCACACTAGTTTTGTGTTATCCCACTTTCTCATCCACTCCCTACACACTAGGGGTCATTTACAGAGGGCCAATTAGCCGACAAACCCACATGCTGTTGGGGACGTGGGAGGGAACAGAAGCACTGGGAGGAAACCCACACGGTCACGGGGGGGGGGGGGGGGGGGGGGGGAGTGTGCAAACTCCTCACAGACAGCGGCCGAGGTCAGGATGGAACCCGGGTCTGGCAGTGGCTCCAGCAGTGAGTGAATCTTGACAAACTCAGGCCAAAACCCTCCACCGTCTGTAACCTCTCTGGACTCCAATTAAAACTGATCATACAGACGTTACAGACCAGTTAGTCTAACATCGGTAGTGGGGAAACTGCTAGAGTCAGTTATTAAAGATGGGATAGCAGCACATTTGGAAAGTTGTGAAATCATTGGACAAAGTCAGCATGGATTTACAAAAGGTAAATCATGTCTGACAAATCTTATAGAATTTTTGAGGATGTAACTAGTAGAGTGGATAAGGGAGAACCAGTGGATGTGTTATATCTGGACTTTCAGAAGGGTTAGGGTCGATGCAAAACATCACCCATTCCTTCTATCCAGAGATGCTGCCTGACCCGCTGAGTTACTCCAGCACTCTGTGAAACGTCACCTATCCATGTTCTCCACAGATGCTGCCTGACCCGCTGAGTTACTCCAGCACTCTGTGAAACGTCACCTATCCATGTTCTCCACAGATGCTGCCTGACCCGCTGAGTTACTCCAGCACTCTGTGAAACGTCACCTATCCATGTTCTCCACAGATGCTGCCTGACCCGCTGAGTTACTCCAGCACTCTGTGAAACGTCACCTATCCATGTTCTCCACAGATGCTGCCTGACCCGCTGAGTTACTCCAGCACTCTGTGAAACGTCACCTATCCATGTTTCCCCACAGATGCTGCCTGACCCGCTGAGTTACTCCAGCACTTTGTGAAACGTCACCTATCCATGTTCTCCACAGATGCTGCCTGACCCGCTGAGTTACTCCAGCACTCTGTGAAACGTCACCTATCCATGTTCCCCAGAGATGCTGCCTGACCCGCTGAGTTACTCCAGCACTCTGTATCTATCTATGGGGACTAGTCCAGTGTGCTAACTTGGTCGGCATGGTCAAGGTGGGCCGAAGGGTCCGTTTTGTGTTGTACATCTCTAACACGCCAGGAGCATTTGATACAGAGCAGTGGGTACACTAGTGCACACAGTGTGCGTTAGCAAGGGATATGTTGCATCCATCGTAGAAACAGGGCCTTGGTCTGACACATCATGGAACAGTACAGCTCGGAAAGAGGCCCTTCGGCCACAATGTTTGTGCCGAACATGATGCCAATACGAACCCTTAACTGCCTGCACGTAATCCATATCCCTCCATATCCACGTGCCTGTCCAAAAGCCTCTTACACACCCCTATCGTATCTGCCTCCACCACCACCCCTGGCAGTGCGTTCCAGGCACCCACCACCCTCTGTGTAAAAAAACGTACCCTCCTAAACGCACATCTCCTTTCAACTGCCTGGGTAGAGTGGATGGGGAGAGTATGTTTCCTCTAGTGGGAGAGTCTAGGACCAGAGGCCATGACCTCAGAATAAGAGGATGAAATTTTCGAAAAGAGATGAGGAATTTCTTTGGTCAGAGAATGGTGAATCTGTGGATTTCATTGCCACAGACGGCAGTGGAGGCTGTCAATGCGTACTTTTAAGGTGGAGATTGACAGATATTTGATTAGTACAGATATCAGGGGTTGTGGGGAGAAGGCAGGAGAGTGGGGAGAAGCCGTGATTGAATGGCGGAGTCGAATTTACGGTGCTGAATGGCCTAATTCGGCTCCAGGAACGTATGAATTGTAAGGGCGGCACAGTGGTGGAGTTGCTGCCTCACAGCGCCAGAGACCAGAGTTCGATCCTGACTACGGGCGCTGTCTGTGCGGAGTTTGTACATTCTCCCCGTGACCTGCGTGGGTTTTCTCCGCATTCTCAATTTCCTCCCACACTCCAAAGGCAAACAGATTTGTAGGTTAACTGGCTTGGTATAATTTTAAATTGTCCCTAGTGTGTAGGATTAGTGCTAGTGTACAGAGAGATTGGTCACTGGTCGGCGCGGACGCGATGGGCCGAAGGGCCTGATTCTGTACCGTATCTCTAAACTAAACTTATCAGCCATGATTGAATGGCGGGGTAGTCTCGATGGGCTGAATAGCCTACTTGAATAGAATAGAATAGAATATGCTCCTACGGCAGATGAACACCAACTTGTAAACATTGCTCGGACAGGGCCAGTGGCTCCAACACTCAGAGATTCTCACTGGAAGGCGGGTCTGGACTTTCATGCCCAGCCACTGATGAAGAAGTTGAATCGTCGGTTTCGGAGGAGAGTGTACACGGCAAAGGACTTCATCCAAATCTGCAGCTGGAAAATTTGAGGCCCTGCGAAAGCAACCCCCCCACCCCCCCCCCCCCCCCCCCCCCACCCCCACATTCGACTCTTACCATCTTCTACAGATGGGTTGGGAACATCTCCATCCACGACCGCAAGAAATTGCAGATTTCCAGACCATCACACAAACCAAGCTCCCTTCCATTGACTCCATTTACACCTCACGCTGCCTCGGCAAGGCCAGCAGCATAATAAATAAAGGATCGGTCTCACCCCCGGTCACTCCCTCTTCTCCCCTCTTCCATCAGGCAAGAGATCCAGAAGTGTGAAAACACAGGTAGACAAGAATGCTGGAGAAACTCAGCGGGTGGGGCAGCATCTATGGAGTGAAGGAAATAGGTGACGTTTTGGGTCGAAGAAGGGTCTCGACCCGAAAAACGTTGCCCATTTCCTTCGCTCCATAGACGCTGCCTCACCCACTGAGTTTCTCCAGCATTTTTGTCTACCTTCGATTTTCCAGCACATGCAGTTCCTTCTTAAACAGTATGAAAACGCACACCTCCAGACTCAGGGACAATTTCTTCCCAGCTGTTATCAGGCAACCAAACCATCCTTCAGAGATAGATTAACCATCCATTCAGAGATAGATAGATTCTTGATTGGTACGGGAGTCAGAGGTTGTGGGGAGAAGGCAGGAGAATGGGGTTAGGAGGGAGAGATAGATGAGCCGTGATTGAATGACGGAGTAGACTTGATGGGCTGAATGGCCTAATTCTGCTCCTATCACATGACCTTATGATCCTATCACGAAGGTCAGCAGTCCTGACCTCCCATCTACCTCACAGGAGACCCTCAGACTACCTTTGATCGAACGTCATTGGACTTTATCTTGCACCAAACGTTATTCACTTAATCGTGCATCTGTACACTGTTGATGGCTCGATTGTAAAATCTTTGCGCTGACTCGCCACAGAAGCTTTTCACTGCACCTTGGTATACATGACAATAAATTAAATTAATTAAATTAAACTAGAAAGCACATAGTCGGGTTTCATCGCAGCTTGGTTTGGGAACAGCTCTGCCCAAGACCGCAAGAAATCTTTGAGAGTTGTAGATGTGGCCCAGTCCATCACACAGACCACACTCCCCACCATTGTAGATGTGGCCCAGTCCCACACAGACCACACTCCCCACCATTGTAGATGTGGCCCAGTCCCACACAGACCACACTCCCCACCATTGTAGATGTAGCCCAGTCCCACACAGACCACACTCCCCACCATTGTAGATGTGGCCCAGTCCATCACACAGACCACACTCCCCACCATTGTAGATGTGGCCCAGTCCCACACAGACCACACTCCCCACCATTGTAGATGTGGCCCAGTCCATCACACAGACCACACTCCCCACCATTGTAGATGTGGCCCAGTCCATCACACAGACCACACTCCCCACCATTGTAGATGTGGCCCAGTCCATCACACAGACCACACTCCCCACCATTGTAGATGTAGCCCAGTCCATCACACAGACCACACTCCCCACCATTGTAGATGTGGCCCAGTCCCACACAGACCACACTCCCCACCATTGTAGATGTGGCCCAGTCCATCACACAGACCACACTCCCCACCATTGTAGATGTGGCCCAGTCCCACACAGACCACACTCCCCACCATTGTAGATGTGGCCCAGTCCCACACAGACCACACTCCCCACCATTGTAGATGTGGCCCAGTCCATCACACAGACCACACTCCCCACCATTGTAGATGTGGCCCAGTCCATCACACAGACCACACTCCCCACCATTGTAGATGTAGCCCAGTCCATCACACAGACCACACTCCCCACCATTGTAGATGTGGCCCAGTCCATCACACAGACCACACTCCCCACCATTGTAGATGTGGCCCAGTCCATCACACAGACCACACTCCCCACCATTGTAGATGTGGCCCAGTCCATCACACAGACCACACTCCCCGCCATCGACTCCATCTACACTTCACGCTGCCTCGGGAAAGCAGCCAACATAATCAAAGACTTGTCCCTGTCCCACACCGGTCATTCCTTCTTCTCCCCGCTCCCGTCCGGCTGAAGGTACAGAAGCTTGAAAGCGCGCACCACCAGCTTCTTCCAGAGTCAAAGTCAATTTTATTCGTCTCATGCACCCGAAGGTGCAGTGAAATGAATTTGCCAGCAGCGATACACTTAAAAAGAACACACAATACACACTAAGATTTAACACAAACATCCACCACAGCATTCTTCACTGTGGTGGAAGGCAACAAAGTACAGTCAGTCCTCTTCCTTTGTCCGCCCGTGTTCGGGGCCATAAACCCTCCGCAGTCGCCGCTACGGACGGCCCGATGTACAGGCCCTCTTGTCAGGATGATCGAAACTCCGACGTCGGGACGGTAAAACACACTCGAGTGCCCGAATCGGCACTTTCTTACCGGAGATCACAGCTTCAGGATGTTATAGGCCGCAGGCCGGCGGTCGGAGCTCTTCTCTGGCGATCCCCGGCAAGGTAAGTTCACAATGATAAGTCCACGCCGCGCCCACGGCTATAAGCTCCGCAAACCACAGCCCCATGATGCTAAAGTCACCAGGCCAGCAATCCGAGCACTCCGCTCTGGTGACCCCCAGCAAGGGTTCGCCCGCTCCGCGATGGAAAAGGTCCACGCTGCGCCCGCTGCTGAAGCTCTGGTTCCAACTCTGGGAAAGACCGCTCCAACCCATGTTGTCAGGCCGCGAGGGAGGCGACGTGGAAAATGTTGCCTCTCCGTCAGAGGTGACCCGAAAGCAGTTCCCCCCCCACCCACCCGCTACACAAGACATACCGAAAGACACTAAAACAAACATTTGGACACACCAAAAAAACAAGTCGAAATAACGAACACACTGCTGGCAGGGCAGCCGACTTGCAGCCCCTCTGTTCTCAGCTTCTGAATGGTCCTTCCGTAAACTAGACTGTAATCCTGATCTTCCAACCTACCCTCATGGAAGACATTAGGACTTTTGTTGTGTGACTGTAACGCTGTAATATTATATTCTGGTGTTTTTCTCTTTGCACTAGTTTAGTTTACCGAGGTACAGCAAAAAGGTTTTTGATGCATGCTATAGTCAGCGGAAACACTATACATGATTGCAATTGAGCTGTCCAGTGTACAGATACAGGATAAACGGAATAATGTTTAGTGCAAGATAAGACCCAGTAAAGTCCAATTAAACATAGTCTGAGGGTCTCCAATGAGGTAGACGGGAGGTCAGGACCGCTCTCTAGTTGGTGAGAGAATGGTTCAGTTGCCTGACAACAGCTGGGAAGAAACTGTCCCTGAATCTGGAGGTGTGCGTTTTCACACTTCTGTACCTCTTGCCTGATGGGAGAGGGGAGAAGAGGGAGTGACCGGGGTGAGTCTGGTTCTTGATTATGCTGGTGTCCTTGATGAGGCAGTGAAGTGTAGATGGAGTCAATGGCAGGGAGGTTGGTTTGTGTGATGAAGATCACATCACCTATCCATGTTCTCCAGAGATAAACACAGAGTGCTGGAGCAACTCAGCAGGTCAGGCAGCATCTGTGGAGAACATGGATAGGTGACGTTTCACAGAGTGCTGGAGCAACTCAGCGGGTCAGGCAGCGTCTGTGGAGAACATGGATAGGTGACGTTTCACAGAGTGCTGGAGTAACTCAGTGGGCCAGGCAGCATCTGTGGAGAACATGGATAGGTGACGTTTCACAGAGTGCTGGAGCAACTCAGCAGGTCAGGCAGCATCTGTGGAGAACATGGATAGGTGACGTTTCACAGAGTGCTGGAGCAACTCAGCAGGTCAGGCAGCGTCTGTGGAGAACATGGATAGGTGACGTTTCACAGAGTGCTGGACTAACTCAGTGGGCCAGGCAGCATCTGTGGAGAACATGGATAGGTGACGTTTCACAGAGTGCTGGAGTAACTCAGCGGGTCAGGCAGCATCTGTGGAGAACATGGATAGGTGACGTTTCACAGACTGCTGGAGTAACTCAGCGGGTCAGGCAGCATCTGTGGAGAACATGGATAGGTGACGTTTCACAGAGTGCTGGAGTAACTCAGCGGGTCAGGCAGCATCTGTGGAGAACATGGATAGGTGATGTTTCACAGAGTGATGGAGTAACTCAGCGGGTAGGACTGGTCCTTCATGAAGCTGCTGGCCTTGCTGAGTCAGCGTGAGGTGTAGATGGAGTCAATGGAAGGGAGGTTGGTCTGTGTGATGGAATGGGCACAGTTCACAATTGCTGCGATTTCTTGCCGTCTTGGATGGAGCTGTTCCCAAAACCATACTGTGATGCATCTGATATGATGCTTTCTACGAATCCTTCCCCTTCCCACCTTGGTGGGTACACATTCTCCCACTTGAGCCATGCTGCTCCTTCACCACCCACCCGCCTCCCATTCCCGAGTCCCCTTTTATTCAATCGCTGAGAGCGGACATCCCCCCGATGCGGGAGTTGATCGCCTGAACGCAGAAGGCCGGAACGCCGCCGGCTACGGGAGTCAGGACCATCCCGTCAACGGCGGATCGAGGCCCCCGACCAAGGAAGAACAACAAGGGAAGGACTTGGAACTTTATTTTCGCCTTCCATCACAGTGAGGAATGTGTACGAGTCACTGTGATGGATGTTCATGTTAAAATGTGTTTTCTGAGTCTGTTGCGTTTTTAAAATTCTATGACTGAAATTCACTACACCAATTGATGTATGTGACAATAAATTAACTTATGAACATATGACCCCCTACCCTCCTTTCCTCTATCCAACCCCCATCCCTTCAAACAACTTTACAGTTCACTTCACTTTTCTCGTTATCACTTTGTCACCCTTTGTCACTTTTTCCACCAGTTGCATTTGTCACTTGGTGGCACGGTGGCGCAGCGGTAGAGTCGCTGCCTCTTGGTGTCAGAGGCCTGGGTGCGATCCTGTCTACTACTGCTGCTGTCTCTGCGGAGTTTGCACGTTCTCCCGTTGAGTGCGTGGGTTTCCTCCCCACACTCCAAGGACGTGCAGGTTTGTAGGTTAAATGGCCTCTGTAAATTGTCCCTTGTGTGTGGGATAGTGCTAGTGCTAGTGCACGGTGTGTGATCGCTGGTCTGCGTGGACTGAAGGACCCGTTTCCCCAGCTGTATCTCCAGACCTATTCTACCCAGCCGCCGATCTAAACCCCCTCAATTCTATCCACCTATCACTTGCTAGGTTCTGTCCCGCCCCCCACCTCTCACCTCCAGCTTTCTTACCACGATTACAATTCACCCCGACTCAAAACACCGCTTCAATTTCCCTCCACAGATGCTGCCTGACCCGCTGTTTAAGTTGCTTAGTTGTAGAGTTTAGTGTCTTTTAGTTGCCGTAGTCATACAGCATGGAAACAGGCCCTTCGGCCCTACTTGCCCATGCCTACCCAGATGTCCCACCGATACTAGTCCCACCTCCCCACGTTTGGCCCATATCCCCCCCAAACCGTTCATGTCCATGTACCTGTCCCAGTGTCTTTTAAATGTTGTTATAGTCCCTGCCTCAACTGCCTCCTCTGACAGCTCGTTCCCTATCCCCACTGGCCTCTGAGTGAAGGAGTTACCCCGAGAGTAGTATTTAGATTTTAGACAATAGGTGCAGGAGTAGGCCATTCGGCCCTTCGAGCCAGCACCGCCATTCAATGTGATCATGGCTGATCATCCCCAATCAGTACCCTGTTCCTGCCTTCTTCCCATGTCCCCTGACTCCGTTATTTTATGAGCCCTATCTAGCTCTCTCTTGAAAGCATCCAGAGAACCGGCCTCCACCGCCCTTTGAGGCAGAGAATTCCACAGACTCACAACTCTCTGTGAGAAAAAGTGTTTCCTCGTCTCCGTTCTAAATAGCTTACTCCTTTTTCTTAAACTGTGGCCCCTGGTTCTGGACTCCCCCAACATCGGGAACATGTTTCCTGCCTCTAGCGTGTCCAAACCCTTAATAATCTTATATGTTTCAATAAGATCCCCTCCCATCCTTCTAAACTCCAGAGTGTACAAGCCCAGCCGCTCCATTCTCTCAGCATATGACAGCCCGCCATCCCGGGAATTAACCTTGTAAACCTACGCTGCACTCCCCTTTTTGGTTGATTTAGACCAATTCAGCGTCAGTGTGTACATTTTATTTAAAAAGAACTTTACAACGAATCTGTGGTTTGCTGACACGTGTGTCGTTTGTACGTGGTTTGTGGTTTGTCTTTTTTACACACGCGCGCTAGATTAAATTAAATTCCAACACAATCACAAACAGCGGCGGGGGAGAGGGGAGGGAAGGGGAGGTAGACGGGACCGGGAGTCTGCACGTCATTGGCAGCGTTGCCAACTCACAGTGCGGACGTTACCCGGTGGCAAACGAAGGGGGAAGGGTGCGAACAGCTAAATTACAGAGCGATTAAACGGGGGGGGGTGGGGGGGGGGGGGAGATATGGGGTGAGGGGAGCCAACAAGCCAACAGAATTAAAAAAATAATTACAGGGTCTGGTTTGCAAATGGAAAGGACAAAGCGGTGGGGACAGGACGCACCAAGTGCACGATCGAGGGTCTTCCGTACGGTCCCGTCCCGAACGCCGACTGCTGCCGCCAATTTCATGCATCGATCTTCAGACTCAGCGGGCCGGAGGAGGAGGGGGGAGGAGGAGGACTCTCCCTTCTCTCTCTGCCCCCCCCCCCACCCCCCCCCCCCCCCAGTTTGTCCGTCCAGTCCACGCGGGCAGGGGGCTGCCTCAGTGGTCTCCGTTGGTGAGGCCGGCCGTGCCGGCTTTGACGGCCATGGCTGGGATTCTGGGCATCTTCTTGGCGGGGCTGGGCGCGCACTGGGGGGGGGGGGGGGGGGAGAGCGGAGCAAGAGCACGGGTTAGAGGCTGCGACACGACGGGACCTCCCACACCCGCCCCCCCCATCCATCTCACCCTCCTCCTCCTCCTACCCTTCATTGGTCACCCCTCCATCCCCTTGCACCCCTCCATGCATTACTGCCCCTCCCTCTCGTCTCCTACCTCTCCCTCCATCCCAGCCCTCCCTCCACCTACCCTTACATAGGTCCGTCCCCACAGACAATAGACAATAGACAATAGGTGCAGGAGTAGGCCATTCGGCCCTTCGAGCCAGCACCACCATTCAATGTGATCATGGCTGAACATCCCCAGTCAGTACCCCGTTCCTGCCTTCTCCCCATATCCTCTGACTCCGCTATTTTTAAGAGCCCTATCCAGCTCTCTCTTGAAAGCATCCAGAGAACCTGCCTCCACCGCCCTCTGAGGCAGAGAGTTCCACAGACACAGGTTCCCTCCCTCCCTCCCTGGGTTTCCTGACCCACACTCCCCTCTCCCCTCCCTCGCCCACACCCATTCCCACCCACCGACCCCCTTCCCTCCCAACTCCGGTCACCCACACCCCCCTTCCCGTGCGTTCCCTCCCCGCGGTCCCCCCCGCCCCCGTCCCCCAGCGTGTGGCGGTGCTGAGCCGGTACCTGCGTGGTGCCGCGGGCTGGCTCGGCCGTGCCGTTGAGCAGGAAGGGGTGGCGAGCGTAGTCCCGGCGGTGCTTGTCATCCACCCCCGTCAGGTACCAGGTGCCGGGGAACAGATCCTCCACCGGGTCCCGCGGCTGCTGCCCGGCTGCGGGGAGGGCACAGGGGAGGCACATCAGAGGGGGCACAAGGTGGCAGCCCGGCGGACGGGCAGAGAGGAGCGGGGCGGGGACATGAGTGGGAGCGAAGTGAACCGACGCAGGCGGGCACGGTCGTAGGTCACAGGAACAGAATTAGGCCATTCAGCCCATCAAGTCTACGCTTGGCCAGGCCAACCCTGCAACGCTGCCAGGACAATGGGCCTTCATGGTCTGGTTATGAACTGTGCACCTATAACAACTGGGACTTGTAAATGGTGACAACTGGGACTTGTAAATGGTGCCATATCTGGTGAATTTATACTGTCTCTGTGTATTACTGCTATAAACTTGTACTGTATCTAAGATGCGTATCTAAGATGTGTCTCAGTGCTTATGTATCGTGATACGTGTACTGAACCGTATACAGAATGAATTTCACTGTTCCTCGGTACATGTGACAAATACAATACAGTATCTTAACGTGGCAGAGGTAGACACAAACAGCCGGAGTAACTCAGCGGGTGAGGCAGCATCTCTGAAGAGAAGGAACGGGTGACGTTTCGGGTCGAGACCCTTCTTCCGACTGATGTCGGAGAACTGGAGAAGGGGAGGGGATGGAGAGAGAGGGAAAGCAAGGGCAACTTGAAGTTCCCTTTCCCTCTCTCTCCATTCCCTATCCCTTCCCAGTTCTCCGACCAGTCTTACCGTCTCCGACTGCATTCTATCTTTCTCCCGCCCCCTCCCCTAAAATCAGTCTGAAGAAGGGTCTCGACCCGAAACGTCACCCATTCCTTCTCTCCAGAGATGCCGCCTGTCCCGCTGAGTTACTCCAGCATTTGATTTAATCCAGCATCAGTAGTACATTCCTACACATGTTAAAGTGTCGTCTGCAACCCGCAGCCCCCGCGGTGCCAGTGTTGCACCCGGTGCCCGCGTCGCCCCGTCGAGCAGCGCCCTTACCCAGGTGGTGGGTGTCCTCCCTCAGCTTCATGCTGGCGGCGAAGGCTTCTGGCGACACCTTCTTGCGGGAGTCGAGCCGGGCCTGCAGGTCGGCCAGGCTGGACACCAGCTTGTCCAGCGGGGAGTCGGGCGTGGCGTCCTGGCTCACGCGCAGCGAGTACAGCGTGGCAGCAAAGCCCGAGCCGTAGGAGAAGAGGCCGATACGCTGGCCCGCCAGCTGCTTGGCCGAGCGTCTGCGGGGGGGGGGGGGGGGGGGGGGCGAGAGTGCACATGTTAGATCGGAGAGCGTAGTGCGTGGGGACAGAGCACACAGATCAGCAACAGCGGAGCGTGGGACAGAGCGTGGCTCCCACTTTATACCACAGAACAGTACAGCAGGGGAACAGGCCCCTCAGTCCACAGTGCCCGCGTCTAGTATTATGCCCAGTTAAACTAATAGAAACATAGAACATAGGTGCAGGAGGAGGCCATTCGGCCCTTCGAGCCAGCACCGCCATTCATTGTGATCATGGCTGATCGTTCCCAATCAATAACCTGTGCCTGCCTTCTCCCCATATCCCTTGATTCCACCAGCCCCTAGAGCTCTATCTAATTCTCTCTTATATCCATCCAGTGATTTGGCCTCCACTGCCCTCTGTGGCAGGGAATTCCACAAATTCACAACTCTCTGGGTGAAAATGTTTTTTCTCACCTCAGTCTTAAATGGCCTCCCCTTTATTCTAAGACTGTGGCCCCTGGTTCTGGACTCGCCCAACATTGGGAACATTTTTCCTGCATCTGGCTTGTCCAGTCCTTTAATAAATTTATATGTTTCTATAAGATTCCCCCTCATCCTTCTAAACTCCAGTGAATACAAGCCTAGTCTTTTCAATCTTTCTTCATAAGACAGTCCCGCCATCCCAGGGATCAATCTTGTGAACCTACGCTGCACTGCCTCAATCACAAGGATGTCCTTCCTCAAATTAGGAGACCAAAACTGTACGCAATACTCCAGATGTGGTCGTACCAGAGCCCTATACAACTGCAGAAGAACCTCTCTACTCCTATACTGAAATCCTCTTGTTATGAAGGCCAACATTCCATTAGCTTTCTTCACTGCCTGCTGTACCTGCACGCCAACTTTCAGTGACCGGTGTACAAGGACGCCCAGGTCTCACTGCACCTCCCTCTTAACTAACCCAACCCCATTGAGATAATAATCTGCCCCCTTGTTTTTGCCGCCAAAGTGGATAACCTCACATTTATCTATATTATACTGCATCTGCCACGCATCTGCCCACTCACTCAACCTGTCCAGGTCCCCCTGCATTCTCCTAACATCCTCTTCACAGTTCACACTGCCACCCAGCTTTGTGTCATCCACAAACTTGCTAGTGTTGCTCCTAATTCCCTCTTCCAAATCATTAATATATATGGTAAACCGTTGCGGCCCCAACACCGAGCCTTGCGGCACTCCACTCGCTAGTGCCGGCCATTCTGAAAAGGACCCGTTCACTCCTACTCTTTGCTTCCGGTCTGCCAACCAATTTTCTATCCATGTCAATACCATGGATACCCCCTACCCCCAATACCATGTGCTCTAATTTTAGTCACCAGTCTCCCATGCGGGACCTTGTCAAAGGCTTTCTGAAAGTCTAGATACACTACATCCATTGGCTCCCCATCATCCATTTTACTTGTCACATCCTCAAAAAATTCCAGAAGATTAGTCAAGCATGATTTCCCTTTCATAAATCCATGTTGATTTGGACTATTCCTTTTACTGCTATCCAAATGCCCCATTATTACCCCTTTAATAATTGACCCCAGCAGCTTTCCCACCACCGAAGTCAGGCTAACGTGTAATTCCCCGTTTTCTCGCTCGCTCCTTTCTTGAAAAGTGGGATCAGATTCAGATTCAGATTCAATTTTAATTGTCATTGTCAGTGTACAGTACAGTACAGAGACAACGAAATGCATTACATTAGCATTACATTACATGGATAACATTAGCTATCCTCCAATCCACAGGAACTGACCCTGAATCTATTGAACATTGGAAAATGATCACCAATGCGTCCACTATTTCTAGCCTAACCCCACCATGCCCACGTCTGTGGGTGTGTTGGAGAACACAAACCCTCTGCAGCGCTCTGGGAGGTGAAGGGGAGGATACTCACTGGGCCAAGACAGCGGACAGGCAGCCGTAGACAGAGGGCGTGTACATGTTGCCGTTCTGGTTAGAGACCATGAGCGAGGGCTGGGTCTTCTGCTGGAAGATCTCGCTGCTGGCCTTCAGGAAGGCCTTCTCCACGTCCCTGTTGAAGTACGTGTCCTCCAGCTTCAGGTCCCTGCCACACAGATGCACACCACCTTAGTCCCAGAAACCCTCGCTGCCTCATAATTCCCCACAGCCCAGCAGGTCTACTGGGCACCAATTCCCCACATTCCCAGCAGGTCCACAGGGCACCATTTCCCCACAGTCCCAGCAGGAATGAATGTCCCTGGAATGCTCGCCACCCCTTCCCCACAGGCCTGGCCCGACCACCGGAGAGGAGTGGGGGAGGGCGGACAGTATATCACCGTGGGGGTGGGGATGGTGCGTGACAGATCGCCAGAGGACGGTTGGATCACCAGGGTGGGGAGGGGGTGGGGGGACCGGACGAGATGACAAATCCCCGGGAGGGGGGGGGAGAGGAGGGAACAACGAATTGCCCGGGGTGGGGACAGATCACAGGGGGCAGGGATGCTACGGGGCGGAGTACCCAAGGTGATGGTTCACCATTGGAACGGGTGACCGGTGTGGGGATGGACGCGGGCTCACCTGAAGGCCTCGAGGCCACTGAAGAGGCCGCTCTCGGTGTTGGGCTTGGGATGGCGGAGGAAGTCGTTGAGCAGCAGGCGGCCCACGGACTTCTGCACCAGCTTGCAGTAGGGCGTGTGGAACACCATGTAGTCAAAGTCTTGCAGGGTGATGCGTGCATCACTGCCCTCTGGAACATTGGCCGCCACGGGGAGAGAGAGAGAGAGAGAGAGAGATGGTGGTGAGCAGGGAGCAAAACTGCAATCCAAAACTACACCCCCGGGCCATTCAGCCCATCAATTATCTCCCTGCCCTTTCAACACGTTCAGACTTCAGAGATTATGCAAGTGCAAGACTTGGACAAGAGTGGATGTGGAGAGGATGTTTCCACTCGTGGGAGAGTCTAGGACTAGAGGTCACAGCCTCAGAATTAAAGGACGTCCGTTTAGGAAGGAGATGAGGAGGAATTTCTTTGGTCAGAGGGTGGTGAATCTGTGGAAATTATTTGCCACAGAAGGCTTTGGAGGCCAAGTCAATGGAGTCAAGTCAAAGTCAAAAGAGTTTATTGTCATGTGTCCCTGACAGGACAATGAAAATCTTTCTTTGCATAGCACAACGGAACATAGAAGGCATTGACTACAATTCTATACATAAATACACCCATGAATTAATAAATTAATAAAGTGCAAATAACAGATGGAGGGATATTAATGTTCAGAGTTCCGAGCCAGGTTTAATAGCCTGATGGCTGTGGGGAAGTAGCTATTCCTGAACCGGGTTGTTGCAGTCTTCAGGCTCCTGTACCTTCTACCCGAAGGTAGCGGGAGATGAGTGTGTGGCCAGGGTGGTGTGGGTCCTTGATGATGCTGCCAGCCTTTTTGAGGCAGCGACTGTGATAAATCCCCTCGATCGAAGGAAGGTCGAATATATTTAAGGCGGAGATTGACAGATTCTTGATTGGAACGGGCCAAGCTTTGGAAAGTGACCCCAAATGCCACACACGTGAACAGAGGTCATTGCACGAAGTTGATACATTAAACAAATTGTCAGAGATTAATCTTATTCATTTCTATGTTCCTACCTACAGAACTATAATGCGTGTCTGCTAAAGATATGAACATTCCGGAAAATTCACAGAGTTGGCAAAATGGTTACAGGCACCCACATGCTCCAGTAACATAAATATTTCACTTGATAAACCTAAAAAAAATGAATGGTATATTACAGTGCAAAACAATACACCCGTAATGCTTTCAGAACTCCACAATTTTTCGTCTGTTTGGTCACACACGTGACTACGAATGGCCCAGTGCGGGTGTCAGGGGTGACGTGGAGACGGCTTAGAACGGCCGCGATTGAATAATGGAGCAGACTTGATGGGCCGAATGGCCTAATTTTGCTCCTGTCACTTATATTTGGCAGCAGAGAGGAATGCGAGGTAGTTTTGCAGCCATCACAGCTCTGATCATGAAAGGCCCCAGCACTCACCCGTCTGCTTCTGAGCCTGGTATTTGTTGCAGTAGAACTTGTAGCAGTGATCCAGCGCGCTGAGGTAGCACTGAATGGACAGCTTGCCGTCCACCACCGGGTACTCTGACACCATGTCGGGCTTGTAGAAATCATACACGTGCTGCATGTGCGTTCCCCGCAGGCCTGCAGCGAAGGGAAACACAAAAACATAGAAAATAGGTGTAGGAGGAGGCCTTACAGCCCTTCGAGCCAGCACCGCCATTCATTGTGATCATGGCTGATCGTCCCCTATCAATAACCCGTGCCTGCCTTCTCCCCATATCCCTTGATTCCACCAGCCCCTAGAGCTCTATCTAACTCTCTCTTAAATCCATCCAGTGATTTGGCCTCCACTGCCCTCTGTGGCGGGGAATTCCATAAATTCACAACTCTCTGGGTGAAAACGTTTTTTCTCACCTCAGTCTTAAATTACCTCCCCTTTATTCTCAGGCTGTGGCCCCTGGTTCTGGACTCGCCCAACATTGGGAACATTTTTCCTGCATCTAGCTTGTCCAGTCCTTTTATAATTTTATATGTTTCTATAAGATCCCCCCTCATTCTTCTAAACTCCAGTGAATACAAGCCTAGTCTTTTCAAATCTTTCCTCTTACAATCCTGGCCCAGACCAGTGAACGTCCCAAATAAACCCACCCTACAACCGGCAAACGACAGTCTGCGTGCAGCAATGAACAGGTCACATTCATGTGCGTCCGCACACGGACGCATACACACAGACACAAACACACACACACACACGGACACAGTTACACACACACACACAGTTACACACACACATACACAGATACACACACACACACGCAGACACAGATACACACACACACACAGTTACGCACGGACACAGATACACACACACAGACACAGTTACACACACACGGACACAGACACAGTTACACACACACGGACACAGATACACACAGTTACACACACACGGACACAGACACAGTTACACACGGACACAGTTACACACACACACAGTTACACACACACGGGCACAGATACACACACACACACACACGCAGACGCAGATACACACACAGTTACACACGCACGGACACAGATACACACACACACACAGACACAGTTACACACACGGACACAGACACAGTTACACACACACGGACACAGATACACACACACACACACACACAGTTACACACACACGGACACAGACACAGTTACACACGGACACAGTTACACACACACACAGTTACACACACACGGGCACAGATACACACACACACACGCAGACACAGATACACACACAGTTACACACGCACGGACACAGATACACACACACAGACACACACACGGACACAGACACAGTTACACACACACGGACACAGATACACACACACACAGACACAGTTACACACACAGACACAGTTACACACACACACGGACACAGTTACACACACACACGGACACAGTTACACACACACGGGGACAGATACACACACACACACGCAGACACAGATACACACACAGACAGACAGACAGACACACACACACACACATACGGACAGAGTTACACACACACACACAATTACACACACCCACGGACACAGATACACATACACACATGGACAGTTACACACACACGGACACAGATACACACACACGGACACAGATACACACACACGGACACGGACACAGATACACACACACACGGACACACACACGATCACACACTCGCAGAAACAGATACACACACAAACACAGATACACATACATACACACACAGATAGATACACACACACACGGACAGTTTTCACACAGACACACAGTCACAGATACACACACACACGGACACAGATACACACACACACACAGCCAGTGAGTGTCTCAAATAAACCCCCCTGCACTGGGCAAATGTCTGTGTACGGTAATGAGCAGGTTGTACGCTCTCGCACGCAGACACGCATAGATACACGCACACAGACACGTGCACAGAGTAACATGCACGCACACGCACTCACAGATATGCACGCCAAAAGACTCGCACAAAACACGCACACACAGACGCGCACAGATACATGCACACACTTAAGACGCGCATGCACACACACATACACCTACACACAAATATGCACATGCACACACAGACGTATAGTTGGTGGTAACATCCCTCTCTCAGAGCATCATGAGGTCCCTATCTCCCGGTTGCTCAGCACTTCAACTCCCCCTCCCATTCCCACACTGACCTCTCTGTCCTGGGCCGTGGCTCTCTGTCCTGGCTCCAATGTCAATGGAGGACATTGTCAGAGTGAGGCCCGGCACAAATTAGAGGAGCAGCACCTCATATTTCACTTGGGCAGCTTACACCCCGGCGGTGTGAACATTGACATCTCTAACTTCAGATAGCCCTTGCTTTCCCTCTCTCTCCATCCCCTCTCCCTTCCCAGTTCTCCCACCAGTCTTACTGTCTCCGACTACAGTCTATCTCTGTCCCACCCCCTCCCCTGACATCAGTCTGTAGAAGGGTCTCGACCACAAACGTCGCCCATTCCTTCTCTCCACAGACGCTGCCCGTCCCGCTGAGTTACTCCACCATTTTGTGTCTGCGTTCAATGTGGGCGACCGGAGCCCCTGGGAGTCCTTGCACCCACGTACCTCGCTCGAAGGCCAGGGGCGCGTCGGGCCCGACCAGCATGGCGATGGCGCCTGCCCCTCCCGTGGGACGGGCGCTCCCCGTGGCGTACACCGCGATGTCACCAGCGACCACCAGCGCGTACCGCCCTGCCGAGGCACACGGGAAAGGAAGGGTCAGTTCCGTGCGATTGGGCGTGACGATTTACAACAACGTGGCCGGGACTCGAGGGCCTGAGCGACGGTAAGAGGTTGGACTTCAGCTTAGTCTAGTTTGTTGTCACATGTACCGAGGCACAGTGAAAAACTCTTTTGTTGCGCGCTATCCAGTCAGCGGAAATACAATGCATGATTACAATCGAGTCGTCAGATACAGGATATAAAGGGAATAACGTAGTGTGCACGATAACGCCCAGTAAAGTCTGATTAAAGATAGTCCAAGGGTCTCCAATGAGGTAGATGGTAGTTCAGGACCGCTCTCAAGTTGTTGATAGGATGGTTCAGTTACCCGATAATAGCTGGGAGGAAACTGTCCTTGAATTGCAGTTTAGATTAGTTACGGTGTGGGGATGGGAGCGATGGGCCGAAAGGGCCTGTTTCCGCACTGCATCAATCTATTTAGGCGGGCATGGGCGAGATGGGACGAAGGGGCATTTTTTTGCACTGTGACTGCCTGTGTGAGCATGGGCCAGATGGGCCGAAGGGTGGTTTCCTCACCGTGTGACTATCTGCGTGGGCCAGAGGGGCTGAAGAGTGGTTTGCTCGCTGTGTGATTCTACCTGGGTAGGCATGGGCCAGACGGGCCTGTTTTTGCACTGTGTCTCTATCTGGGTGAGCATGGACCAGACGGGCAGAAGGGCCAGTTGTCCTCGCTGTGTGACTCTATCTGGGTGAGCATGGGTCAGACGGGCCGAAGGGCCGGTTGTCCTCACTGTGTGACTATCTGGGTGGACATGGGTCAGATGGGCCGGTGGTCCTCGCTGTGTGACTATCTGGGTGGACATGGGTCAGATGGACCAGTGGTCCTCGCTGTGTGACTATCTGGGTGGCCATGGGTCAGACGGGCCGAAGGGCCGGTTGTCCTCACTGTGTGACTCTATCTGGGTGGGCATGGGTCAGACGGGCCGGTTGTCCTCGCTGTGTGACTCTATCTGGGTGAGCATGGGTCAGACGGGCCGAAGGGCCGGTTGTCCTCGCTGTGTGACTCTATCTGGGTGAGCATGGGTCAGACGGGCCGAAGGGCCGGTTGTCCTCGCTGTGTGACTATCTGGGTGAGCATGGGTCAGATGGGCAGGTTGTCCTCGCTGTGTGACTCTATCTGGGTGAGCATGGGTCAGATGGGCCGAAAGGCCAGTTGTCCTCGCTGTGTGACTCTATCTGGGTGAGCATGGGTCAGACGGGCCGAAGGGCCAGTTGTCCTCATTGTGTGACTATCTGGGTGGACATGGGTCAGACGGGCCGGACTCACCGTCCCACGAGCTGGACTCCACCCAGTTGACGGAGTTGAAGAGGGCGGCGGTGCCCCCATAGCAGGCGTTGGTGGTGTCGATGCCCTCGATGTCCGTGTTGCCCGACTCCTCGAAGAGCTGCATCAGCACGGTCTTGACCGACTTGGACTTGTCGATGATGGTCTCGGTGCCCACCTCCAGCCGCCCGATGCTCTCGCACGGCAGGCTGTTCCTCTCCAGCAGCCGCTGCACCGCGGTCAGGCACAGCGAGTTGATGTCCTCGCGGTCGGAGCAGAAGCCCATGCGGGACTGGCCCAGCCCCACCGTGTACTTGCCCGCGTCCACCCCGTCAAAGTGCTCCAGCTCCGACTGCTCCACAAACTGCGCCGGGAAGTAGATCTCCATGGCCAGGATGCCCACATCCTTGGGCCAGCGGGACTCCGCGTTGGCGGGGAGAGATCCGGGCATCGTGGAGAGACTGAGGGGGCGAGAGAAAGACAGTGAGTGAGAACGGTACACAGAGCATCGAACAGTACAGCACAGGAACAGGCCCTTCAGCCCACAATGGCAGTAGACGTTCAGAGATACAGCACTGGAACAGGCCCTTCAGCCCACAATGGCAGTGGATGTTCAGAGATACAGCACTGGAACAGGCCCTTCAGCTCACAATGGCAGTAAACGTTCAGAGATACAGCACTGGAACAGGCCCTTCAGCCCACAATGGCAGTGGACGTTGAGAGATACAGCAACGGAACAGGCCCTTCAGTCCACAATGGCTTTAGACTTTACAGATACAGTACAGGAATAACACAATCCTGTTGCCAATCACTTCAACGCCCCCTCCCAGTCCCACACTGACCGTTCTGTCCTGGGCCTCCTCCACCCCGTCAAAGAGTGCAAATTGGAGGAACAGCACCTCATATTTTGCTTGGGCAGCTTACACCCCAGCGGTGTAGAAACATAGAAATTAGGTGCAGGAGTAGGCCATTCGGACCTTCGAGCCTGCACCGCCATTCAATATGATCATGGCTGATCATCCAACTCAGTATCCTGTACCAGCCTTCTCTCCATAGCCCCTGATCCCTTTAGCCACAAGGGCTACATCTAACTCCCTCTTAAATATAGACTATGAACTGGCCTCGACTACCTTCTGTGGCAGAGAATTCCACAAATTCATCACTCTCTGTGTGAAAAATGATTTTCTCATCTCGGTTCCTTATCCTTAAACTGTGACCCCTTGTTCTAGACTTCCCCAACATCGGGAACAAGCTTCCTGCATCTAGCCTGTCCAACCCCTTAAGAATTTTGTAAGTCTCTATAAGATTCCCCCTCAATCTTCTAAATTCCAGCGAGTACAAGCTGGGTCTATCCAGTCTTTCTTCATATGGAAGTCCTGCCATCCCAGGAATCAGTCTGGTGAACCTTCTCTGTACTCCCTCTATGGCAAGAATGTCTTTCCTCAGATTAGGAGACCAAAACTGTACGCACTGTACGCAATACTCCAGGTGTGGCCTCACCAAGATCCTGTCCAACTGCAGTGGAACCTCCCTGCTCTTGTACTCAAATCCTTTTGCTATGAATGCCAACATACCATTCGCTTTCTTCACAGCCTGCTGCACCTGCATGCCTACTTTCAATGGGTTACACAAAAAGCTGGAGAAACTCAGCGGGTGCAGCAGCATCTAAGGAGTGAAGGAGATAGGCGACGTTTCGGGTCGAGACCCTTCTTCAGACTGGTCAGGGATCAGGGAAACGAGAGATATAAACAGTGATATGGAGAGATAAAGCAAGAACAATGAGTGAAAGATATGCAAAAAAGTATTGGTGATAAGGAAAGCAGGCCATTGTAAGCTGTTTCTGGTGTGAAAATGAGAAGCTAGTGCGACTTGGGGGGGGGGGGGGGGGGAGATGGAGAAGGAATGTCAGGGCCCGAGGGCTGAGGGAGAGGTGGGGGGGTGGGGGGAAAGGAGCAGTCTGGGTTAACAGAATTGAGAACTGTCCAACGTGACCCCTCCACTCGCCACATCTTCCCATCTCCCCCCCCTATCTGCCTTCCGCAAAGACGCATCCCTCCGCAACTCCCTCGTCAATTCTTCCCTTCCATCCTGCTCCACTCCTTCCCCGGGCACTTTCCCTTGCAACCGCAAGAGATGCTACACTTGTTCCATTCACCTCCCCCATCCACTCCTTTCAGGGACCCAAGCAGTCATTCCAAGTCCGACAGAGGTTCACCTGCACCTCCTCCAACCTCGTCTACTGCATCCGTTGCTCCAGATGCCAGCTAATCTACATCGGTGAGACCAAGCGGAGGCTAGGCGATCGTTTCGCCGAACACCTCCGCTCGGTCCGCAATAACCAACCCGACCTCCCGGTGGCTCAGCACTTCAACTCCCCCTCCCACTCCGTATCCGACCTCTCGGTCCTGGGCCTCCTCCATGGCCAGAGTGAACAACACCGCAAGTTTGGGGAACAACATCTCATATTCCGCTTGGGGAGTCTGCATCCTCTGGGCTTAAACATTGAATTTTCTCAATTCTGTTAACCCAGACTGCTCCTTTCCCCCCACCCCCCCCCCCACCTCTCCCTCAGCCCTCGGGCCCTGACATTCTTCTCCCCCCCCCCCCCCCCCCCCCCCCCCCCCCCCCCCCCCAAGTCGCACTAGCTTCTCATTTTCACACCAGAAACAGCTTACAATGGCCTGCTTTCCTTATCACCAATACTTTTTTGCATATCTTTCACTCATTGTTCTTGCTTTATCTCTCCATATCACTGTTTATATCTCTCGTTTCCCTGATCCCTGACCAGTCTGAAGAAGGGTCTCGACCCGAAACGTCGCCCATCTCCTTCACTCCTTAGATGCTGCTGCACCCGCTGAGTTTCTCCAGCTTTTTGTGTACCCCTCGATTCTCCAGCATCTGCAGTTCCTTCTTTAACACTTTGCCTACTTTCAATGACTGGTGTACCATGACACCCAGGTCTCGTTGCATCTCCCCTTTTCCTAATCGGCCACCATTCAGATAATACATTGACTTCTCTAACTTCAAGTAACCCTTGCTTTCCCTCTCTCTCCGTCCCTCCCTATCCTAGTTCTCCGACTAGTTTCACTACCCTCCTGATTAATTTTACTGTTTGTACGCCTCGTTGTCACCTTCCCCTCAGGCACCAATGAACCATCCTACATTTCCTTGATCATCGCCGGCTTAGATCTGTTGCTTTCACACCTTACATTCTCTTTGTACCCATCCATATCTCCAGTTTTCCCCTCCCCTTCAGAAGAAGGGTGGTCCCGCCCCGAAACGTCATCCATGCCTTCTCTCCAGAGATGCTGCCTGTCCCGCGGAGTTACTCCAGCTTTGTGTGTCTATCTTCAAAGCCCCGCAGGGCACTGAGAAGCCGTCGACGACACTCCCATCCATTGCTGACTCACTGCCCTGTTGAAACACGCAATTCCTTTCGGAAACTGCAGATTCAGTTCCCTCACAGTCACTGGGATACGTCAAAATACAATTCCACAGACGGCCTAAAGGGGTCAGACAGCCACACAGCACAGAAACAGGCCCTTCGGGTCCAACCTGTCCGTACTGACCAAGATGAGCTCAGCGTTTGACTAAAGCTTGTCTATTTGTTTAACACATCAATGCAGACTTTAAGCAGCTGAGTAGCAGAGGTCTGATTCTGTAGCGTACAACGGTAGATCAGGTACTCCCGCACAGCGCCTCCTCCATATCACACACATACACACACACACACACAGAGGCAGCAACAGCCACACACACACAGATGCACACACGCAGACACAGACGCACACACAAAGACACACACACACAAAGACAGACAGACGGAGCCATACACACACATTGATGCACACACACAGGGACAGGCAGTCACACACGTAGACAAAGACACACACACACACACACACAGGCAGTGACAGCCAGACACACACGCAGACACACACAGACGCACACACGCAGACACAAACACACACGAAGACACACAGATGCACATACACAGTGACACATAAACACACACACACACACACACAGATAGACAGACAGACACAGATGACACACACACAGACAGAGACACACGCACACACACAGACAGACACACACACAGACAGACACGCATGGACCCAGCACCTGCAGTGTGCTGCCACTACGGGACTGCACACATGGGTGTGTGAGGCAGCAGCCTTCCCTCCGGTCCGCACTGCTGTCATGCCCATGCACGGTGTGCTGAGTCAGCCTGCGGCCACTGGTCACCTGACGTGATGCAGCAGATCAGCAGTGACACATCATCAGTAGGGGGAGGGAGGGAGGGAGGGAGGTTGTGGGACAGAACTGCGGGCAATCCGGGGCACTGGGGAAGTCAGGGGGGCGAGAGCCAGCAACTGGTGGGGAAGCCGTTTGGGGGGAGGGGGGGGGGGTGGGAACCCCCTTCTAGTCCTCATTATAACAGATTTTGGTTACAGCAAACTTACTCTTTAAGAACACAGGCTGCCACTTACACTGCGGAGTATGAATTGAAATTGATACGCCACTGAAATTGAAAGTTTAGTTTAGAGATGCAGCGCAGAAACAGGCCCACCGGGTCCGTGCCGACCAGCGATCCCCACACATTAACACCATCCTACATCCACTAGGGACAATTTTTATATTTACCAAGCCAGATAACCTACAAACCTACACGTCTTTGGAGCGTGGGAGGAAACCGAAGATCTAGGAGAAAACCCACGTAGGTCACGGGGAGAACGGACAAGCTCCGTACAGACAGCACCCATGACCGCGTGGGGTTTCTCCAAGTGCTCCCACACTCCAAAGGACATTCGAACTTGTGGGTTAACTGACTAAACGGGTGCACTAGCGTGTAGGATCGTGTAGTGTATGCGGATTGCTGGTTGGCGTTGACTCGCTGGGCTTAAGGTCCTGTTTTTTGCGCTGAATCTCTACACTGAAGTCTAAAGAGTTGTAATCACCTGTAAACACAAATTCCTAAGAATCATAACGTCGTGCAGCTTAATCGAATTACGCAACTGGGTTTATTACGCAATTAACCTACAGAACAGCACATCTTTGGGATGCGGGAGGAACCCGGAGCACCCGGAGAAAACCCACGGGGGTCGCAGGGAGAACGTGCAAACTCTACACAGGATCTGGCGCTGAGAGTTTGGCAGCTCTACCGGCTGTGCCAGGGTGTTGCGTTAACGTGCCTGCAAAGCTGCAGCAAGCATGTTGCCGTTCCGTTCCTCCTGCAGATGACAAGCAAGTCCCCTTGAACCATTCACAAACCGCCAGCCCCCCCCAGCTGTGCAACGTTTCCTGCGTGAGTCAGCATGGTTTGGACAGTACTTATTTCGGTCGACCGTGGGTTGCGTCACACCGAACGTTCAACGAGAAGTGCACGCCGCTCTTCTCTGAGTGGAGTGGATTTTCCGCAAGTCTGCACAAAGGAGAATTGGCCCACCTGAACTACCTCCGGATGGCTCTTCTGTAGAAAAAGGACACCCTCATGTTCCTATTACATCTTCCCCTGTCACCTTCAACCTGTGTCCTGTGGTTCTTGATTCCCCTGCTCTGGGTAGAAGACCGTGCATTCACACTATCTATTCCGGAGCACCCGGAGAAGAGCCACGAGGTCAGGGGGAGAACGTACAAACTGCGTACAGACAGCACCCGTGGTCAGGATTGGGGTGGGAGATTGCAACCTTCTCGTGGTGCGCCCTGTTTCGACTAATGCAATCAACTCGACACAGTGCACAAACGGAAGATCAAATAGAACAAGTTGTCCAACAACTTTAGGCTGTGCACGCCACACGAAAGAAGAAGAGTCAGGATTGAACTGGGGTCTCTGGCGCTGTGAGGCAGCAACTCTACCGCTGAGTTAATGCAGAAAGAATTGGCTGTCAAGCTGAACTAAGTATGATCTCAATGACAATACAGTAAGTTCCCACGCGAGTATTTACACAGAATCCTACAGGATGTCTCGAAGCACAGGGCGGCACAGTGACGCAGCGGCTGTTGCTGCTGCTGCCTCACAGCGCCGGCGGCCCAGATTCAATCCCGACTTCGGGTGCTGCCTGTGTGGAGTTTGTACGTCTCCCTGTGACCGTGTGGGTTTCCTCCGGGCGCCCCGGTCCCCTCTCACATTCCAAAGACGTCAAGCTTTGTAGGTCAATTGGCTTTGGTAAAATTGTCCCCAAGGGGAAAGGGAGGGGAAGGGAAAGTGGGATAATATTGAACTAATATCAACAGTTGATCAACGGTCGGAATGGACTCTGTGGGCCGAAGGGCCCGTTTCCATGCTGTACGGTGTGAAAAATTATATAGTCACCCGAGGCTTAGTTTCGTTTAGGGTACATTAGTTCTGTCCTACACACCAGGGGCAAGTTACAAGCCAATTCATCTACAAACCTGCACGGCTTTGGAATGTGGGAGGAAACCGGAGCATCCGGAGAAAACCCATGCGGTCACAGGGAGAACTCCGTACGCACAGCACCTGTAGTCAGGATCGAACACGGGTATCTAGCGCTGTGAGGCAGCAACTCTACCGCTGCGCCACCGTGCCACCCTAATGAAGAATTTTTGGTTGCTAAGTTCCACAAAGTATGATTGCAACAACATAACACAGGCAGTTCGGGGGTGGGGGGGTGAGTACTTACACAGGCAGGCTAGTATTTACACAGCACCCTATTGAATGTGCCAAAGCACAGGACGTTCAGTGGTAGAAAGTCATCTGAGTTAATGGAGAGAGACTTGGCTGTCAAGCTGAACAAAGTATCATCTCAATCATAATATAACACACTAAGCCCCCAAGCTAGCATTTACACAGAGCCCTAGTGGAGGTCCTAAAGCACAGTTAGATACTATACATGCGAGGATGCTGCCAGGACTCGAGGGCCTGAGCTACAGGGAGAGGTTGAGCAGGGTAGGACTCCATTCCTGGGCGCAGGAGGATGAGGGGTAATCTCACAGAGGTGTACACAATCACGAGGGGAATAGATAGGGTGAATGCACAGTATCTTTTACCCAGAGCAAGGGATTCAAGAACCATAAGGCATAGGTTTAAGATGAGAGGGGAAAGATTTAATAGGAAGCTGAGGGGCAACTTTTTTTTTGTAATGTGATGTGGTATTCCTACAAGCTTGAAGAACTGCTTTAAAAATGTGCAGGAGAGTTTGCGTAAACTGGTGGCACAATAGGTTGTATGTCGCTGGAATCTGGAGCAAAAAAAACACACGCTGCGGGAGGAACTCGACGGAAAATCAGAGTGGAGCACTAAGAGTGGATCCCACAGAACTCCTGTCGACGAGAGAAGAAGGCGAACTTCTTCAAATCAGGCATTCCCTGTCCAGAGTTTGCAAAGACACCAGAGACAATGCAAAGTCTGAATTCTGTAACCTAATAGCCCTGTCCCACGGTACGAGTTCATTCCAAGAGCTCTCCCGAGTTTAAAAAAAATCAAACTCGTGGTAAGCACGGAGAATGTACGTAGCAGGTACATCGGAGCTCGGGGACATCTCTTAGCGGCTCGTAACGCTAACAGCAGGAACTCGGGAAGGCTCGCTAACGGCAGGTAAGCACGGGAAGACTCGTGAAGACTTTTCAATCATATTGAAAAATGTCCACAAGAGCCCCGAGTACCGACGAGCGGCCATTACCGTAAATCTCCGAGTATGAATCAGGGCAAACTCGGGAGCAAACTCTTTGAATGAACTCGTGCCGTGGGACAGCGGTTTAAGTAGCCGCTGAACATTATCTAAGTGCTGTGCAAGAAGGAACTGCAGATGCTGATTTAAATAAAAAATAGACACAACAAGCTGGAGTAACTCAGCGGGACAGGCAGCATCTCTGGAGAGAAGGAATGGGTGAGGTTTCGGGTCGAGGCCCTTCTTCAGACTGGTTAGGGCCAAGGGAAACGTGAGATACATGTGCTGTTGACATTGGTATATCATTTTCACGTGTACTGCGATACAGAACTACCCGATCAAACCATGCCACACGCGAGTATAATCATCCCACACGGGCACAATAGGTCGTGCAAAGAGCAAAATACCAGAGGGCAGAGTACAGTGTTACAGCGTTATAGTGTTACAGGGAAGTTTAGATGCAAAACGGTACAAGGGCGTCAATGAGGTTGGATTGGGAGATGGCAACTACTAGTTGAGAGATAAATACTGGCCAGAAGATCGGCGAGGATGCTTTTGGTTTATTATTGTCAGTTATACCAAAATACAGTGAAATATTTTTTTGAGTGCTATCCAGTCAAATCATACTGCACACATCTAGAAAAATCAAGAACAAGTACAACAGGTCGTGCAAAGAGAAAAATGCCAGAGTGTCAAATATAACGTTTCAGCATTACACCGTTAGTTACAGAGAAAGTGCACAGCAAAAAAAAAAAGCGCAAGGGTCATAATGAGGTAGGTTGGGAGACCAAGACTACACACTAGCTAAAAGGAGGACACTTTAGTATTCTGAAGCCGTGCCTGAATCTGGCGGTATGTGCTTTCAAGTTTTAGCATCTTCTGCCAGATGGGAGAGGGGTGAAAATGGTTGAAGAAACAAGGAACTGCAGATGCTAGTTTACTACAAAAAAAAGACACAAAGTGCCGGAGTGACTCAGCAGGTCAGGCGGCGCTTCTTGGAGAACGCGAATAGGTGACGTTTTGAGTCAGGACCCTTCTTCAGACCGTGTAGAAAATGGTTCTTGATTATGTTGGCCTCTCTTCTAAATGTCATGGGATTTTATGTCTATACTATGAGCTTATGGAGGGGTATAAAACCATCCGAGGAATAGATCGGGTAGAAGCACAGAGTGTCTTGCCCAGAGTAGGGGAATCAAGACCCAGAGGATGTAGGTTTAAGGTGGGGAGAGAAAGATTTAATAGGTGCCAGAGGGCTAGCTTTTTACACAATGACTGGCGGGTCTATGGAATGAGCTGGGGGTGGAAGATTGCAACCGTCACGTGGTCCACCCTGTTTCGACTAATGCAATCAACTCGACAATCAAATAGAACAAGTTGTCCTACAACTTTAGGCTGTGCACGCCACACGAAAGAAGAAGGAATGAGCTGCCGGAGGAGGTAGTTGAAGCAGGTACTATGAAAATGTTTAAGAATCATTTAGACAGGTACATGGATAGGACAGGTTTGGAGGGATATGGGCCAGATGCAGGCAGGTGGAACTAGTGTAGATGAAGCATGTTGGTGGGTGTGGGCAAGTTGGGCTGAAGGGCCTGTTTCCCGGCTGTATCACTCTGTGATTATCTGTGAGGGGGTAGTATGGACGTTGTGCCATTCTCTCAGTACCCAGTCAGGAGCCGTTTGAAGAAGGATGTCAGCCCGAAACGTCACACATACCGTCTCTCCAGAGATGCTGCCTGTCCTGCTGAGTTACTCCAGCACTGGAATACATACATGCTCGACACGCTAGAAGGGCTGATCTAGCAACGACTCAGACGCGAGCACAGCCGGCTGGTGTGCGCGTCCGAAGGTTGCCAGCGCACAACCTACCTCCTGACGGCCGCCAGCCTGACAGCAACTGCCGCTTGCAGGGAAGAGGTGGAGGCGAGGGGCCCGGGACCAGCACCGCAACCCTGCCCGGCACAGAGACCGTCGCAGGACAGCAGGCGGCCGTGCCTGGCAGCGACGCGGAACATGGCGGGTGGGTGGTGCCACAGAGCGCAGCGTCTGCGGGCACAGATATCCCCAGACTGCGAGGGTCCAGTGGTGCAGCCTGCATTTATACAGCTGCCAGGACCCTCCCTCTCACATCATGTTGTGCGCAATAGTATCAAAGATCAACAGAATGAATCAATAGACAATAGCCAATAGGTGCAGGAGTAGGCCATTCGGCCCTTAGAGCCAGCACCACCATTCAATGTGATCATGGATGATCATCCCCAATCAGTACCACATTCCTGCCTTCTCCCCATATCCCCTGACTCCACTATCTTTAAGAGCCCTATCTAGCTCTCTCTTGAAAGCATCCAGAGAACCGGCCTCCACCGCCCTCTTAGGCAAAAAATTCCACAGACTCACCACTCTCTGAGAAAAAGTGATTCCTCGTCTCCGTTCTAAATGGCTTAATCCTTATTCTTAAACCGTGGCCCCTGGTTCTGGACTCCCCCAACATCGCGAACATGTTTCCTGCCTCTAGCGTGTCCAAGCCCTTAACAATCTTATATGTTTGTTATCATATTAAAAAATATATATATATCATCGAGTGAAGCAATCACAGCAACAAATGAATCATTTACCCAATGGGTTTGGCCACCGGCCCTCTGCACACTGCAACTTCTAACCTTTCCCCTACTTTCACTGTTATCCACCATAATAACAAAATAAGTTAAAGCTACCAAGACAAAGTTAGCATCTGCTGCGTTTAGTTTAGTAACACTATCCTACACACTAGGGACAATTTACCAAAGTCAATTAACCTACAAACCTGTACATCCGACCAGTGATCATCCCGTACACTAACACTATGCCACACACACTAGGGACAATTTACAATGTTACCAAGCCAATTAACCTACAAACCTGCACGAATTTGGGGTGTGGGAGAAACCGGAGCATCCGGAGAAAAACCCACAAGGTTATAGGGAGAACGTACAAACTCCGCACAGACAGCACACGTAGTCAGGATTTAACCCAGGAAACATGTTCCCGATGTTGGAGTAGTCCAGGACCAGGGGCCGCTGTTTAAGAATAAGCCATTAAGAACAGAGATGAGGAAACACTTTTTCTCACAGAGAGTTGTGAGTCTGTGGAATTCTCTGCCTCAGAGGGTGGTGGAGGCCGGATCTCTGGATACTTTCAAGAGAGAGCAAGATAGGGCTCCTAAAGATAGTGGTGTCAGGGGATATGGGGAGAAGGCAGGAACGGGGTACTGATTGGGGATGATCAGCCATGATCACGTTGAATGGTGGTGCTGGCTCGAAGGGCCGAATGGCCTACTCCTGCAGCTATCGTCTATTGTCTCTGGCGCTGTAAGGCAACTACTCTACCGCTGCGCCACTGTGCCACCCTAACTTTGTTCATCTTCGGCCTCTCGCCACCAGTTCCTTTGACTATGTCTGAACACTCATAAATTTGGGCACAATCTCAGAATTCAATGATTGAACTGCACAGCTTCAGAATCTCCCAACAGTTTGTCCAGCCTGATCCTAATCTCGTTCAGTTAATATTACCACTACTTACATCCTATAGTTGTTGACAACAATCTCTTTTTTTCTACTTCTTTGCCAATCACAGCACTTCCGATCAAATTAATCTCCTTTGTTCCTAATCTCTACCATCCCTAGAAAGTGGTTTGGAATGTAGGGACTGTCGGAATAGAAATAGAGAGAGGGATACAGCGTGGAAACAGGTCCTACGTCCCACTGAGTCCAACTAGCCAGCAATCAGCCGTACACTAGTTCTATCCCACATTAGAGGGACAATTTACAGAGGTCAATTAAACTTCAAACCTGCACGTCGCTCTTTAGATTGTGGGAGGAAACCGGTGCAACCGGAGAAAACCCACATGGTCACAGGGAGAATGCGGAAATTCCATACGGACAGCACCCTATTCAGGATGGAACCCGTGTCCCTGGCGCTGGGAAGCAGCAACGCCACTGCTGCGCCACTGTGCCGTCCTTGCGTTGTGCTCTGCTCTAGACGCTACACTCCCGTTTGGAACAATCGCCTCCCTCCACCGCGCAATGCTCCTCGCAACAACGCTGCAAATGTCAGCTCTCTGAACTGCCGAATCATGGGCACAGAGAGATATCGATCGGGCAGGGAGTAACAAACCTCGGATGGAATTTGCAAGATCAGAAGCGTAGCATGTAGGAGCAGGTTTGGGACAATCTCAGAGCAGGAAGGCAGATGAATCAGCTCAGCCACACAATGCAAGCCGCAAGCTGCGTTCCACCGAGCGGAGACACTATGTGTAGATGCTGGAAGTTTGAACAAAGGACAAATTGCTGGAGGAACTCAAGCAGGTCAGGCAGTATCTGCTACCCAGTGGTGCAGTGGCAGAGTTGCTGCCTCAAAGCGCCAGAGACCAGAGTAGGGGAATCAAGAACCAGAGGACATAGGTTTAAGGTGGGGGGTGGGAAATTTAACAGGTAGGCAAGGGCTAACCTTTTACACAAAGGGTGGTGGGTGTATGGAATGAGCTGCCGGAGAAGGTAGTTGAAACAGGTACTATGAAAATGTTTAAGAAACATTTAGACAGGTACATGGATAGGACAGGTTTGGAGGGATAAGGGCCAGATGTAGGCAGGTGGGACTAGTGTAGTTGGGGCATGTTGGTTGTTGTGGGCAAGTTGGGCTGAAGGGCCTGTTTCCCGGCTGTATCACTCTGTGATTATCTGTGAGGGGGTAGTATGGACGTTGTGCCATTCTCTCAGTACCCAGTCAGGAGCCGTCTGAAGAAGGATATCGATCCTAAACGTCACACATACCGTCTCTCCAGAGATGCTGCCTGTCCTGCTGAGTTACTCCAGCATTGGAATACATACATGCTCGACACGCCAGAAGGCTTGACCTGGCAACGACTGAGACGCGAGCACAGCCGGCTGGGGTGCGCGCCCGACTGCCCCCCTCTTTGCCAGCGCACAACCTACCTCCTGACGGCCGCCAGCCTGACAGCAACTGCCGCTTGCAGGGAAGAGGTGGAGGCGAGGGGCCCGGGACCAGCACCGCAACCCTGCCCGACACAGAGACCGTCGCAGGACAGCAGGCGGCCGAGCCTGGCAGCGACGCGGAACATGGCGGGTGGGTGGTGCCACAGAGCGCAGCGTCTGCGGGCACAGATATCCCCAGACTGCGAGGGTCCTGCGGTGCAGCCTGCATTTATACAGCTGCCAGGACCCTCCCTCTCACATCATGTCGTGCGCACTAGTATCAAAGATCAACAGAATTCATCGAGTGAAGCAATCACAGCAACAAATGAATCATTTACCCAATGGGTTTGGCCGCTGGCCCTCGGCACACTGCAACTTCTAACCTTTCCCCTACTTTCACTGTTATCCACCATAATAACAACTTAGAAAAGCAGTTAAAGCTACCAAGACAAAGTTAGCATCTGCTGCGTTTAGTTTAGTAACACTATCCTACACACTAGGGACAATTTACCAAAGCCAATTAACCTACAAACCTGAACATCCGACCAGTGATCATCCCGTACACTAACACCATCCCACACACACTAGGGACAATTTACAATGTTACCGAGCTAAATCAACCTACAAACCTGCACGAATTTGGGGTGTGGGAGAAACCGGATCAGCTGGAGTAAACCCACGCGGTTATGGAGAGGACGTACAAACTCCACACAGACAGCACCCATAGTCAGGATTTAACCCAGGTCTCTGGCACTGTAAAGGGCCAGTCCCACTTGGGCGTCATTTACACGGCAGGCCGGTAGTGCCAGTCGCTCGGCTGTCACGCGAAAATCGTCTAGCAGCACGACAGTCTTGTACCAACTGCGCTTGAGGGCCCTGCTTCTTTTGGGAGCCATTTGCGATGTCGTTCGTACTTAGTCCGATCTCCGTGGCAAGGATTTTCTCAGCAAAAAATTATCAAAACTACGTGCGCTTTATACCCGGGTGGTCACGTGGCGCGGCGCAAAAATGTCGCGCAAAAGGCGCGCCGATGGCGAACAGGCGGCACATGGTTACGGATGTTGATGCACGTTGACGCATAAGAAATTAGCATAGGCAATGTTCGTGCATCACCGTGCGTAACCACGCACTACACGTCAGCGAACACCGTCAGTACGTCAGCGGGCGCAACGCATACGTCACGCAGGTGGCGTGCAAGGTTTTTGAGCATTCCAAAATCCTGGGGCGCCACGTGTTACCGTGCGGCACTGCTTACGCCACCACACCTCACCACGTGCCGTGCGTCACGATGTGCCAACCAATTTTTAGGATGTAACGTAAATGACGCGCAAATGGCGCCCAAGTGGGCCAGGCCCTTGAGGCAGCAACTCCACGGCTGCGCCACCGTGCCACCCTAACTTTGTTCATCTTCGGCCTCTCGCCACTCATAAATTTGGGCACAATCTCTGAATTCAATGATTGAACTGCACAGCTTCAGAATCTACCAATAGTTTCTTAATCTCTACCATCCCTAGAATCTCCCAAGCAGTCATTCCAAGTCCGACAGAGGTTCACCTGCACCTCCTCCAACCTCATCTACTGCATCCGTTGCTCCAGATGCCAGCTGATCTATATGGGTGAGACCAAGCGGAGGCTGGGCGATCGTTTCGCCGAACACCTCCGTTCGGTCCGCAATAACCAACCCGACCTCCCGGTGGCTCAGCACTTCAACTCCCCCTCCCATTCCGTATCCGACCTCTCGGTCCTGGGCCTCCTCTACGGCCAGAGTGAGCAACACCGCAAGTTGGAGGAACAGCACCTCATATTCCGCTTGGGGAGTCTGCATCCTCTGGGCTTAAACATTGCATTTTCTCAATTCTGTTAACCCAGACTGCCCCCTCCCCTCCCCACCTCTCCCTCAGCCCTCGGGCCCTGACATTCCTTCTCCATCTCCCCCCCCCCAGTCGCACTAGCTTCTCATTTTCACACCACAAACAGCTTACAATGGACTGTCTCCTTTATCATCAATACTTTTTTGCATATCTTTCATTCATTGTTCTTTATCTCTCCACATCACTGTTTATATCTCTCGTTTCCCTGATCCCTGACCAGTCTGAAGAAGGGTCTCGACCCGAAACGTCGCCTATCTCCTTCGCTCCTTAGATGCTGCTGCACCCGCTGAGTTTCTCCAGCTTTTTGTGTAACCCTCTCCCAATAGTTTGTCCAGCCTGATCCTAATCTCTTTCAGTTAATATTACCACTACTTACATCCTATAGTTGTTGACAACAATCTCTTTTTTTCTACTTCTTTGCCAATCACAGCACTTCCGATCAAATTAATCTCCTTTGTTCCTAATCTCTACCATCCCTAGAAAGTGGTTTGGAATGTAGGGACTGTCGGAATGGAAATAGAGAGAGGGATACAGCGTGGAAACAGGTCCTACGTCCCACTGAGTCCAACTAGCCAGCAATCAGCCGCACACTAGTTCTATCCCACACTAGAGGGACAATTTACAGAGGTCAATTAAACTTCAAACCTGCACGTCGCTCTTTAGATTGTGGGAGGAAACCGGTGCACCCAGAGAAAACCCACATGGTCACAGGGAGAATGCGGAAATTCCATACAGACAGCACCCTATTCAGGATGGACCCGTGTCCCTGGCGCTGGGAAGCAGCAACGCCACTGCTGCGCCACTGTGCCGTCCTTGCGTCGTGCTCTGTTCTAGACGCTACACTCACGTTTGGAACAATCGCCTCCCTCCACCGCGCAGTGTTCCTCGCAACAACGCTGCAAATGTCAGCTCTCTGAACTGCCGAAACATGGGCACAGAGAGATATCGATCGGGCAGGGAGTAACAAATCTCGGATGGAATTTGCAAGATCAGAAGCGTGGCAAGTAGGAGCAGGTTTGGGACAATCTCGGAGCAGGAAGGCAGATGAATCAGCTCAGCCACACAATGCAAGCCGCAAGCTGCGTTCCACTGAGTGGAGACACAATGTGTAGATGCTGGAAGTTTGAACAAAGGACAAATTGCTGAAGGAACTCAAGCAGGTCAGGCAGTATCTGCTGCCCAGTGGTGCAGCGGCAGAGTTGCTGCCTCAAAGCGCCAGAGACCAAGGTTCAATCCCGACTAGAGGTGCTGGCTGTATGGAGTTTGTAACTTTGACCACATGAGTTTTAACCAGGTGCTCCGGTTTCCTCCCGCATATCAAAGACATGCAGGTTTGTAGGTGATTAGGCCTTGGCAGAATTGTAAATTGTCCTTAGTGTGCAGGCAAAAGGGGATGCAGCGCGCTATCTGACAAGAGGAGAGGCAGACAGAGACTTCAGGCAGAGGGTCTTGGGTCCCAGTGCGGGGTAGTAAAATGTTTCTTCAACTCGCATGTGTCTTTCTCTGGTATTGTGACAGTCAGCCACAGAGCAAGCTAAGGGAGACTATACAAGAGGGCTTTACATTTCGCCAGAGGGAGTGGAAAGATGGAAAATATGAGGGGAGACACTTTGGTAAGAAACACAAAAACAGTTCTGACCCAATAGATACAAAGTGCTGGAGTAACTCAGCGGTTCAGGCATCAATCATCTCGAGTGAACATGTTTTGGGTTGGAACCCTCCAAAGACATACAGGATTGTAGGTTAATTGTAAATTGTCCCCAGTGTGTAGGGTGGTGCTGGTGTACGGGGTGATCGCTGGCCGGCACAAACTCGGTGGGCCGAAAGGGCCTGTTTCCGCGCTGTATCTCTAAAGCAAGCTGTGGAAGCGGGTACAATAACCAGTTTTAGAAGACATTTGGACAGATATATAGATAGGAAGGGTTTAAGAGGGAAATGGGCCAAATGCAGCCAAATGGCACGAGCCCAATATGGCCACAGTCGGCACGGACAAGGTGGGCCGAAGGGCCTGCTCCATGCTGGACAGCTCGATGGCTCTGTGAATGGTTGAGCTGTTAGGGTCTAGAGATTGGGCGTTTGGAAGAATGAGGCATGATTTTACAGAAACTTAAAGTGAGGCTTGACAGGGTGGAAAGCAAGGATGTTTCCTCTCATGGGAGAATCTAGAACGGCGGGAAATAGATTTGCAACAAAAGATCAACCGTTTCAGACGGAGATGAGGATTTTTGTCCCTGAAGGCTGGGATTCCTTGGAATTCTTTAGATTTCTGGGAGGCCGCATCTGGAGTGTTGTGTTCAGTTTTGGTCACACTGTTATAGGAAGGGTGTTGTTAAGCTGGAAAGAGCACAGTGAAGACTTACAAGGATGTTGCCAGGACTTGAGAGTCTGAGCTACAGGAAACATGCTGCATCGTGGCTTGGTTCGGCAGCTGGAGCCCCCAGGAGCGGAAAAAACTACAAAAAGTAGTAAACACTGCCCAGTCCATCATCGGCTCTGTCCTCCCTACCATCGAGGGGATCTATCGCAGTCGCTGCCTCAAAAAGGCTGGCAGCATCATCAAGGACCCACACCATCCTGGCCACACACTCATCTCCGCGCTGCCTTCAGGTAGAAGGTACAGGAGCCTGAAGACTGCAACATCCAGGTTCAGGAATAGCTGCTTCCCCACAGCCATCAGGCTATTAAAACTCAACTCAAACAAAACTCTGAACATTAATAGCCCTTTATCAGTTTATTTGCACTTTATCCATTTTATTTATTCATGTGTGTATATATTTATATAATGGCATATGGACACACTGATCTGTTCTGTAGTCATGCCTACTATATTGTGTTGTGCTGAATTTCATTATCCTATCTGGGACACATGACAATAAACTCTCTTGAATCTTGAAGTTGGGCCGGCTAGGACTATTCCTTGGCGTACATGAGTCTAAGGGGTGTTCTTATAGAGGTGTATAAAATCACGAGAGGAATTAATAAAGTGTCTTTTTTTCCCCAGATTAGGGACTTAGAAACAAAAGTCTCTAGGTTGAAGGTCAGAGGCGAAAGGTGCAATAGGAACCCGAGGAGCAACTTTTTCACTCAGAGTAGTGGGTATGTGGAATAAGCCACCAGATGATCAGACACAAAATGGTGGAGGAACTCAGGCAGCATTGCTGGAGAGAAGGAAAGGGCGACGTTTCGGGTCGGGACCCTTCTTCAAACTGAGGGTTGGGGGAAAAGAGAAACTAGAGATATAGACGGTGATGTGGAACAAATGAATGAAAGATATGCAAAAAGGTAACAAGAGGAGGTAGTTGAGGTCGGTACAAGAACAACATTTAAAAGACAATCGGACATGCACATGGATAGGAAAGGTTTAGGATTTGGGCAAAATCCAGTCAAATAGGACGAGCTTAGGTGGGTCAGCTTGGCCGGTATGGACAAGTTGGTCTGAGGGGACATTTTCCATGATGTGAGACTATGTACGACTCAATGGGAGAGTGAAAGAGGCAGAGCAATTTAATAGATTCCAGGCCAACTGGGTTTTGGTCTGCAGAGATGGTTGTCAATGGTTGCGGGAAACAGACTCTGGGCACCGTGTGGCCAACTTCTGCTGATGTTAGAATTCATCGCAGAATTCTACGGTCGGCAACAAATATTGTGAGGAGAGAGATTTAGTCATATGAACATAGGAGTTAGCAGCAGGCTATTCAACCCCTCAAGCTCGCTGTCTTGCCCAATAAGATCATACCCCGATCTTATAACCCAGTCTATTCACGGTAAACTATCACCAAACTATCTCCAGCGGTGCTCCTGCATTTTGTGTCTGCCTGTAATTTAAACTGCAGTTCTTTCACACACAAACGATCCCCCAACTTGCCAACCAAGTGCCGCCAGCAGGACAAGGGGCCTTTTTGGCCAAGTTAAGAATTTGAGGTTTTTTTTTTTTTAAATCGTCTTTGGACATGAATCATACAAAAATGGCTCCGGAAATGGCTGCTGACTCCTGTGGACTGTCTCAGGGTTATCTCCATATCCTACACTTTGGTATTTAAGCATGATTGTGCCTTTGTATAGCAAGACTTTTACTGAACTGAATGAAGAACAGTGAAAGGCCTGGATGGAGTGAATGTGGAGAGGACGTTTCCACGGGTGGGAAAGTCAAGGACCAGAGGCCACAGCCTCAGAATCAAAGGACATATCTTTAGCAAAATAAGGAGGAATTTATTTAGTCAGAGGGTGGCGAATCTGTGGAATTCATTGCCACAGACGGCTGAGCAGGCAGTCAATGGATATTTGTACGGCGGAGATTGACCAATTCTTGATTAGCAAGGATGTCAGGGGTTATGAGGGGAGAAGGCAGGAGAATGGGGTTGAGAGGGAAAGATAGATCAGACGTGATTGAATGGCGGAGTAAACTTGATAAGCCGAATGACCGAATTCTGCTCCTATAACTTAAAAACTTTATGAAGAAGACAATAGTCTGAAGAAGGGTCTCGACCCGAAACGTCACCCATTCCTTCTCTCCAGAGATGCTGCCTGTCCCGCTGACTTACTCCAGCAAGTTGTGTCTATCTTCAGTTTAAACCAGCATCTGCAGTTCCTTCCTACACATGAAGAAAACAATTGCTACTGTATCTAAGTACACATGTCAATAAAGTACCACTGAACCATTGGGTGGAGAAACCGATCCCAGACTCTATCTCCGCTCAGCTGTTTCAATGTGGGTGCTCGTTGTCTTGTCTACCTTCGATTTTTCCACATTTCTGTCTACCTTTGAATGAGGAAGATGACCAGTTCCTTCTTAGAGGTCCTGTTGACCGGCACTAACATTAAATCCACAGAACGAGATGGCTAATAAACAACCTGACACTATTTTCAATCCCCCCCCCCCCCACTTTCTTCGCATCACTCATGCACTTCCTTCGCTGTTTACCCAGCTTATCGACAGATCGAAGATACAAAGTTCGCAAAGAAACAGTCCTGTCCACACAGAGTTATTTACTTTGAACAAAACCAACCGAGTGACCTCAACGCTGGCAGTGAGAAATCTAGGTGAAAGGTCCAGCTGGGTGTTGTGTTCCAGCACCATTCCATGTCTTGTGCAACTTTCACAAACACTGCCCAGACACGCCAAGGATTAAAGCAGCGCAGCTCGGAAACAGGCCCTTAGGACCTGAGTGTAGGAGGAAATAGGAGCACCCGGAGAAAACCTCAGCGCTCACAGGGAGGACATACAAACTCCGTACAGACAGCACCCGTAGTCAGGATGGAACCCGGGTCTCTGGCGCTGAAAGGCAGCAGCTCTACTGCTGTGCTGTCCTAAAGGACACAAGGTGCTGGAGTAACTCAGCAGATGAGGCAGCAACTCTGGAGAATATGGACAGGTTGAGACTTGTCCTCAGAACATCATCCATGCTCACCAGAGACGCTGCCTGACCTGCTGAGTTACTCCAGCACTTTGTGTATTAACTAACACCGGCAGTTCTTTGTTTTTCCCTGGCTTGACCTGTCTGTTCTCAGCCTCCTCCATTGCCAGAGTGCGACTGCACACAAACAGGGCTCGGAATTAGCGGTTGCCCGGGTGCCAATGGCCCCTCAAAGTGCCGCCGGGCAACCTAAATGCCGAGTCATTTTGTCCGGCTTGACAAGCAAATACTGGTTTATACCGATAGACACAAAAAACTGGAGTAACTCCGCTGATCAGGCAGCATCTCTGGAGAATAGGAACGTGACGTTTCGTGTCGGCGGATGTATTGCGAGGCAAAGATACTAGGTGCGTGTTGACGAAGGGTCGGAGCGAATGACGGGCCCCGAACAGCGGCCGGGACTGTGGCTCCACCGCCTCCTCCTGCCGTACCCCGCCCGGCGGAAGGAGGCCTCCCTCCTCCCGGCCTTGGCGTGCGAGAGGGGTTGTTTTGAAAGCGCCGTTGGTGGATTTGCAAGCAGCGGCCGCTATCGCCCTGATAACGGCGCTTTCAAAACAACCCCTCTCGCACGCCTAGGCTGGGAGAGGGAGAGGGAGAGAGAGAGGAAGGTCTTGTTCCGCCGTCTGAAGCAGCTGCACCAAAGATCCTACAGCTATAGGATGTTTGAGCTGCACCGCTCGGCCCCGCACCTTCTGGTCGGCTGGCGGAGGAGATCCCAACCGCCACCCCCTTTGGCGGCGGCACTTTGGCGTTGGACAGGGACGGCCAAGGCAGCGGGCGATGTTGTCCGAGGAACGCTGACCTTCCTTCCTCATATACGCTACCACGGTCCAGGATTTATTGACACAGGTTGATCATATGCTGAATAATCCAACCACATTTTTGTTTGGAAGTGGAAAGGACTAATAGAAATTGCATTAATTGCAATGTGTAAAAAGAGTTGAGATATTGTATTATAATTTTGCTGCATGTCATTGTGGTATAGATCAGGTCTTGATTGGTGAATGTGTTTAGTTTGTGAGTTATTTGAAGCAGAAATAATATGTGAATGTATACAAAAGTGCTGAAGAAACTCAGCGGATGCGGCAGCATCTAAAGGAGCTGAAGGGTTTTGGCCTGAAACGTTGCCTATTTCCTTCGCTCCATAGATGCTGCTGCACCCGCTGAGTTTCTCCAGCACTTTTGTCTACCTTCCATTTTCCAGCATCTGCAGTTCCTTCTTGAACATAATATGTGAATGCTTCATTGAGCATAATTCCGACTGGTAGCTACGCACTTCTTCCGAGCACATTATCGCACGCATCATGCAAACCGTCTTAAATGACCATCTAAACTGTCATTTGGCAACCTAAAAAGCTGTCAACGTTGTAGGCTGGTAACAGAGGGGGAGGGGGAGAGAGGGAGGGGGAGAGAGGGAGGGGGAGAGAGGGAGGGGGAGAGAGGGAGGGGGAGAGAGGGAGGGGGAGAGAGGGAGGGGGAGAGAGGGAGGCCTTCTCCCCATATCCCCTGACTCCGATATTTTTTTTTTTGAACTCAACATTTATTGACATGACGAAATACAAATACAGACAATACAAAGAGACACACAAAAGACAATTGCAAAATGACAAAAATACAAATCACCTAACCTCTATTTGCATCACATCGGATCCTCTTAACATTCTATCATGGAAGCATCGTATTCCCAGGCACCATAGCAAGCTTATCCATTCATATCCTTAATCAATCTTGGCACTTGTAATAGTACCAGTTTCCATATAATATTAAAGGCATCGGTCCTCAACTGGAGTTTAGCAGTTATACTTTTCATCAAGTATACATTTTTCAATCTTTCCTTCCACTGTTGAACATTTGGTGGCATTTCCTTTCTCCATCGCACTGTTATCATCTTTTTAGCACTCAGCAGCATCACCCCAAGCAAATATTTCTGATTTTGAATATCTGTTGCTGCTGGAGTATCTCCTAATATATGCCCAGTTTCTAAATCCCTTATCAATTTTGCTGGGTATAAAATTGGGACTCGCAGCTATCTTCATTGCTCTAGATATCGAATTAAAAAGATTTAATTGCTTTCTGATAGCTAACCACGTTTTCATCGTGAATGACTCCGATATTTTTTAAGAGCCCTATCTAGCTCTCTCTTGAAAGCATCCAGAGAACCTGCCTCCACCGCCCTCCGAGGCAGAGAATTCCACAGACTCACCACTCTCTGTGAAAAAAAGTGTTTCCTCGTCTCCGTTCTAAATGGCTTACTCCTTATTCTTAAACTGTAGCCCCTGGTTCTGGACTCCCCCAACATCGGGAACATGTTTCCTGCCTCTAGTGTGTCCAAACCCTTAACAATCTTATATGTTACAATGAGATACCATCTCATCCTTCTAAACTCCAGAGTGTGCAAACGAAGCTGCTCCATTCTCTCAGCATATGACAGTCTCGCCATCCCGGGAATTAACCTTGAAAACCTACGCTGCACTCCCTCAATAGCACGAATGTCCTTCCTCAAATTAGGGGACCGACACTGCACACAATACTCCAGGTGTGGTCTCACTAGGGCTCTGTACAACTGCAGAAGGACCTCTTTGCTCCTATATTATTATTAATAACTTCGCCCAGCACTTGTATGACTAGAGCACATCTATGCACTTCTTAAATACCACCAGTGAGTCCGCTCACCAGTCTCTCCAGCAGTGTGCTCCAGGTACTCGCCACTCCCTGGGTGAAGAAGAACCCCCTAAAATTCCTTATAAACCTTTCCTCCCCCCATACCTTATATAGGGCTCTAGTGAGACCACATATGTAAAATAACATGGGATTCTGTTCCATTCTGTTTGTAGTTTGCTGGTTGGTTGTTTGTTTTTTGCACAAAGTCCACGAGCACTGCCACTTTTCATTTCACTGCACATCCCGTATGTGTATGTGACGAATAAACTTGACTTGACTTGACATCTGGAGTATTGTGTCCAGTTTTGGTCTCCTAATTTGTGGAAGGACATCCTTGTGATTGAGGCAGTGCAGCGTAGGTTCACGAGATCGATCCCTGGGATGGCGGGACTGTCATATGAGGAAAGTTTGAAAAGACTAGGCTTGTATTCACTGGAGTTTAGAAGGATGAGGGGTTCTCATATAGAAACATATACAATTATAAAAGGACTGGACAAGCTAGATGCAGGATAAATGTTCCCAATGTTGGGCGAGTCTAGAACCAGGGGCCACAGTCTTTGAATAAAGAGGAAGCCATTTAAGACTGAGGTGAGAAAAAAGCTTTTTCACCCAGAGAGTTGTGAATTTGTGGAATTCCCTACCACAGAGGGCAGTGGAGGCCAAGTCACTGGATGGATTTAAGAGAGAGTTAGATAGAGCTCTAGGGGCTGGTGAAGGGATATGCGGAGAAGGCAGGCATGGGGTATTGATAGGGGACGATCAGCCATGATCACAATGAATGGCGGTGCTGGCTCGAAGGGCCGAATGGCCTCCTCCTGCACCTATTTTCTATGTTTCCCTTCGCTGCAGGCCTGCGGGGAACGCACATGCAGCACGCGTATGATTTCTACAAGCCCGACATGGTGTCAGAGTACCCGGTGGTGGACGGCAAGCTGTCCATTCAGTGCTACCTCAGCGCGATGTTTCTAGGCCCTCTTATGTTATTCAACTCTGATATAGAACGTCACAGCACAGGAACATGCCCTTTGGCCCACAATGTCAGTGGTGAACATGACACCAAGTTACACTAATCCCCTCTCCTGGCACGTGATCCCCATACCTCCATTCCCTGCATACGCACGTCGATCTAAAAGGCTCATTATTTCCACAATCATATCTGCCTCCATCACTCTGCTACTCACTACTCTGTAAAAAAAAGATACTTCCACTCCATACATCTCCTTTCAACTTTTCCCCTCTCGCGTTAAAGCTCTGCCCTCTAGTCTTTGACATTTCCTCCCTGAGGAAAGGTTTGCTTCAGTCCACCTTCTCCACTCCCCTCATAGCTTTGTATACCTCAGTCGCATCCACTCTGAACCTCCTGCACTCCGCGGGGGCTGAACAGACCATAACGGGTACCCGAAAGAGCTAACAATGAGGCCTGCGATGACTGTTGGAACCTGTGACTGTGACTGTTCCAACTGCCCACGCAGCTGCCGTTGCATTGCATCACAAGCTTTCCACCCTTACAGCAGACATCCTGGCAGTGGTGGCCAAAAACCACAAGACTTAGCAGAAGATAATTAGTAGCTGCCTCTTCAAGTTATTGGTAGTGTTACACAACCAACCCCGGTCATTCCCTCTCCTCCCCGCTCCCGTCCGGCACATGGTGCAGAAGCTTGAAAGACTAAGGAACAGCTTCTCCCCTTCAGGTTCTGAACGGTCCTTCCATAAGCTAGGGTGCTGTCTGATTCACCTCCACCCCATTGCGGACATTGGACTTTGTCTCTGGAACTGATGCACTACAATGCTGAGAACTATATTCAGCACTCTGTATCTTCCCCTTTGCTCTACCTATTGTACTGGTTTGACTTGATTGTATTATATTATGTAATGTTTTGCAAAACAAAGCTGTTCACAGTACCTCGTTATACTTGCCAATAATAAACCTAACTTAAACCATCAGAATCTCATCACGAGGAACTATAATTAAAGACTACACCATCTGAGATTAGCAGACCTCTTTACATTATAAAATATAAGCTCATGATGCTCTGTCCGGGTCAGCTAGCAGTGTTTAAAAGCTTTAAAAGAATGTGCTAGGATACTGTAAACAGGATCGCGGCTCTGATCGCAACCTCCAGGAGGAACAATGGGAAATATGAAGCACTTGGTAGAGATTGCATTAATGATTCAGTGAAAGACATGAGCCGGCAGAGATAGGATGAATTGACAGTCTATTCTCAGGCTTGGAGAATCAAGAACAGGAGGGGATAGATCATAAAATATAGGAGCAGAATTAGGCCATTCAGCCCATCGAATCTACCTACTATTTAGGGCGGCATAGTGATAGAGTTGCTGTCTTAGAGCGCTGAAGGCCCGGGTTCAATCCTAACTACGGGTGCTATCTGTACGGAGTTTGTCCATTCTGCCCGTGACCTGCCTGGATTTTCTCCGGGATCTTCGGATTCCTCCCACACTCAAAGATGTACAGGGTAATTGGCTTGGTATAATTGTAAGCTGTCCCTAGTGTGTAGGATAGTGCTAATGTGCGGGGATCACTGGTCAGCACAGACTCAGTGGGCTGAAGGGCCTGCTTCTCTAAACTAAACTAATCCTGATCATAGCTGACCTATTTTTCCTCTTAACCCAAAACTCCTGCCTTTTCACAGTAACCCTCGACACCCTTACTAATCAAGACCTATCAATCTCCATTTTAAAAATGCCCCGTGTCTTGGCCTCCACAACCGTCTGTGACTATGAATTCCATCGGCTTCATGTAAGAGGAGAAAGAGCTAATAGGAACTTGAGAGGCAACTTTTTCACTCAGAGGGTGGTGGGTCTATGGAACGAGCTGCCTAGGGGGTAGTTGAGGCAGGTACTATACTGACAGTTATAAAATACTTGGACAGGTACATGGATGGGAAAGATTCAAAGGGACATGGGCCATACCTGGGCAAATAAGAATATTGTAGATGGGGTAACTTGGTCTTCATGGACGAGTTTAGCTGAAGGCCCCGAGTTTATGTGGTGTATAACTCTGTCAGCTGCCATCTTTCTGTACACATTCAGTCAGTGACCCTGACAGATGCTGACAAGGTGAAAATAGAGCATGGTTTCCTTTGCGGGAGAATATAGAACAAAGGATCTCTTTAAATATCAGGTGCCATCTTTTTAGGATAATTCTCAATAGCTAACAGACACCTTAATAGCCACCTCAATTGTTAATAGGTTCTAGATAGCCACATTAATCCCTTAATAGATATCTTTATTCCTTAATATTAATTTTTAATAGCTACCCTAATTCCTTTATAGCCACCCAAATTCTTCTATAGTTACCTTAATTCTGAATAGCCACCTTAATTTCTTAATATTAATTACTAACAGCCACCTTCATTCCTTAATATTAATTGTTAATAGTCACCATAATTCCTTTATATCAATTCTTAATAGCCATCAATTCATTATTAATTCTTAATAGGCACCTCATTCCTTTTTATTAATTCTTAATAGCACCATAATTCCTTAATATTAATTCTTAACAGACAGCTCCTTGATAGCCACTTTAATTCTTAATAGGTAACAGACACCTCAGTAACAGGAATACCTATTTAAGACAGACATGATGCGGCCAAAGGACAGAAGATGCTGGAAACACTCAGCAAGTCGGGCAGCATCCGTGGAAAAAAAAGAAGCAGAGTTAAGATTTTTGGTCAAAGAACCTTTGTCAGACTTTCGACATGAAATGTTAACACTGTTACTCCTGAGACAGATGCTGCCTGGCCAGCTCCAACAATTTCTGATTTTCTTTATCAGATTCCCAGCATCTGCAGTTCAGTGATGTTCAAATATGTCTTTTTTTCTCCCTGAGGGCTAAGAGTGTTTGAAACTCTCTTCCTTGAAGGGTGGTGGAATCATAGTCTTGGAACACTATGCAGAAGCAGATCTTTCCCTGAGAGCCAGCATCGGCGCGATGGGCCAAATGGTCCCCTTCAACCGCAGAAAAGAGATGAAAATACGCGGGAGACAGGGAGGGGGCTGAGAAGGAGGGAATAAGATCACATATATGTTTGTGCACTCAGAGATCGTATGTCAACAGAGCAGAGTCTGGTTTTCAGTTGGATTGTTATCTCTAAACCACCGGAGGCTATGGGGAGACCTGATAGAAGTATATAAAATTATGAAAGGTATAGATAGGGTAGACATTCAGAAACTTTTCCCCAGGGTGGAAATGTCAAAGATGAGTGGGCTTAGCTTTAAGGTCAAAAAGGCAAAGTTTAAAGGAGTGATGTGAGGCATTTATTCATTTCACAATAAATATATTTATTGAATTATTCATTCACTCACTTATTAATTATACAGAGGGTGGTGGTGCCTGGAATGCAGGTGGTGGTGGAGGCAGATACAGTAGTGGCATTTAAGAGACTTTTAGATAGGCACATGGATCTGCAGAGAAGGAAGGGATACGGATTGTGTGCAGGTAGAGGAGATTGGTTTATGTTGGCATCATGTTTGGCACAAACAATGTGGACTGAAGGGCCTGTTTGTGCTGTACTGTTCCATACAAGACAAAATACTGGAGTAACTCAGCGTGTCAGGCAGCAGTTCTGGACAGGAGAAGTTTCGGATCAAGACCCTTCTTCAGATTACAGAAGGGCACCTGAACCAAACCTCAACCTTGTCGAGGTCGGGGAGCTTGTGCGTCTCAGAGACCCCTAGAGCTAGTCCAGCGGGTGATTCGTCTCCTGTTAGGGTCTCCCGTGCTGGACAGGTCGAAGGGTAGAGGCGAGACGAAGAGCGATCCACTGGTCCTCCAGGTTGGAGGTTGAGCACAGGGCTAACAACCATGTCTCGTAAAACAAATATGTTACAGGAACAGCAACTGAAGGAATCAACACTACTGAGTGGAGGATCTTCGTTGCTGCCCTACATGCCTGGTGGCATAATAGGCAGTAAGCAACCTGAACCAAACGTCAACTATGCATGTTCTTCAGAGATGCTCCCTGACACAGTTGAGTTACTCCAGTACTCTGTGTTTTTTTGGCAAACCAGCACATGCAGTTCCTTGTGTCTCCACCGTTCTATGAAGACCGAGGAAGGACGGCAGTGATAATGTCGAGTGTCGTCAGTCATAAAAGGGGAAACACATGGTCAAAGAGTCAGACAGGGGAGGGGAAACTCCCTGGCTGCATTATCGCAGCCGAGTGGGAAGATGGAAACAGCTGACAGCAGGGGGAATTCTCATCCCAAGTTCCCAAACATTCCCTAACTGGAGCTGACAAACCAGAGTGCAATCTGCTTTGAATCTGGCTTTCCAGCACGAAATGGGATGGGTCTCTGTCAGCCGACCACAAACTTGGCCTAGGCTTCAGCACATTTCAGCTTCCCGGCAGGCGGTGTAACCAAACACGGCCTTTGCCCCTGCATGGTGGATCATCTGCCTGTCAGGTGCGACACAACCCTTGTGGCAGACGTCCAGTGGACTGCACACGTGGAGCTTGGACATTTTCCCTGAGATGATTGGCGTTTCCTTTAGCTGCTCCATTTTCCTACCACATCCCAAAGTCATGGAGGTTAATTGGCCTCTGCAGTTGGGTGGTGGGTGAAATCAGAGGGAGAGTTGATAGGAACAGCAGAATTCATGCAGCACGGAAACAGGCCCTTTGGCCCAACTTGTCCGTGCCGACCAAAATGCCCCATCTAAGCTAGTCCTATTTGTCCACATTTGGGCCATATCCCACTAAACCTTACCTATCAATGTGCCTGTCCATGTGTCTTATAGCATAGAAGAACGGACACAAAGTGCTGGTGTAACTCGTCAGGTAAGGCATCGCTGGAGAACATGGACAAATGACATTTCAGGTCAGGACCCTCCCTCAGATTGTTCTTATTGTGCCTATCTCAACACTTTCTCTGGCAGCTCGTTCCACATACCCACCACCCAGTGTGAAAAGGTTGCTTCACAGGTCCAAATCTTTCCCCTCTCACCTTAAACCCATGTCCTCTGGTTCTCGATTCCCCTACCCTGGGAAAGTGGGGAGAATAAAAATGGATTAACACAGAACGAGTGTATGGTTGGTTGTAATTGAATTGGTGGGCCGAAGGGCCTGTTTCCACTCTGTATGTGTTAACTTAAATTAGTGCAGGCTTAATTTTAAATGGGTGATTCACAGTCAGCCAGGACTCAGTGGATCAAAGAGTATGGGTTTCGGTACTGTACACTTAATTTTTCTTTCCTGGTGTACAGTTCTGTCATGCAGGCCATTCAGCCTCATTTAATTAATCATCAGTTTTTGCAGTTTCCCTCCCCATTCACTAACATATAATGATCTGGATCTGGATGTAATGTGCAGAAAAGCTCTAGGTAGAGCATCACTCAGCACTATGATGGTGGTGGACATGCTAGTCCACCACTCTCATGCCTCCCTGATGAAAACTATGTTTAGCCATGGAAGCTACCGACACGGTCAAATTGTTGACCAAACAACACGAGTCTCACACACACACCACAAAGCAGAAAGGCCTACATCTAGTCATACAGCGCAGAAACGGGCTCTTCGTCCCAACATGCCCCATCTACGCTAGTCTCACCTGCCCGCGTTTGGCCCATACCCCTCAAAGCTTTTCCTCTTCATGTATCTGCCCAAGTGTCTTTTAAATGTTGTTATTGTACCTGCCTCAATCATGGATGTAGCAGACTCAAGATGGTGCCTCTCTTGTAGGAGGTAAGGAGAAGCAGGAAAAGTCAAAAATAAATGTATATATCGTCACTAAAACCTGGATGATAAGGAAAAGTTGAATTTACAGTTAAATCCAGTATTAACGCAAAGTGCTGGAGTGGTTCAGTGGATCAGGCAGCACCTGTGGAAGGAATGGTTAGGCGACATTTAAAGTCTGAAACGTTGTCTGCCTTTCCCTCCACAATGCTGCCTGATGAGTTACTCCAGCTCAAGATTTTGCTCCAGAATCCAGTATCTGCAGTTCCTTGCGTATCTAAATCCAGTCGGCTCGCAGGCAGATTCCAACTTACCCTATATTGTTTTTTTTTTTTAAATTTTATCTAATCTCTTTATCCATTTGTTTATTATATTTAGTTCAGTTTATCGTCACGCTTGCCGAGGTACGGTGAAAAGCATTTTGTTGCGTGATATCCAGTCAGCAGAGAGACTATACACAATTACAATCGAGTCGCCCACAGTGTCCAGATATAGGATAAAGGGAATGGAGGAGAGGTTTGAAAGAGTGGAGCAATTGTAATTAGTGATTATATATAGATAGAATCTTGATTAGTACGGGTGTCAGGGGTTTCGAGGAGAAGGCAGGAGAATGGGGCGAGGAAGGAGAGATAGATCAGCCATGATTGAATGGGGGAGTAGACTTGACGGGCCGAATGGCCTAATTCTGCTCCGGTCACTTATGACCTATACGATATGATAGAACTTAATTTATCCCATGAGGGAAATCGATCTGCCAACAGTCATAAAACACAAAATACATGAAACATGAAATTAAAGTGACGAGTGGAAAGGATTGGGGATGTGCAAAGATTGGGGAGGGGAACAGTCTACCCCACAACAGAAGGGGGGGGTTGTACAATAGAGGAGTTATGATTGCCAATCTGCTTCTGGGACCAGCGTGCAGAGCATCGCTGGCTTGAGTGCCACCCAGCGTTTCCATCTCATAAAAGCCTCATAACGCCACTATTGTGATCTCCTATCACTATCTCCTGTGGCAACACATTCCAGACACCCAGTATCAAGTGTTGCATTGTTATGCTTCAGGACGTATATGACTACAAAACACTCTTGACCTTTCCAATGTGGGTCTTCATCAAGCCAAACTCGCAGGTTTTCTCAAGAGGTAGTTAATTGGGAGGTTAAATAATCCCCAAGTGTAATTTGAAGCAGGTATTCTCGCCACCTTTGAAGGGGTAAGACCGCATATTCACCAGTATTATAGATAGAGTGGTCTATGACTTTAATGTTTAGTTAAAATAATCTCAGAGCAGACCTCACCAAACTTTATTTTTTCTTTGTAGTCCACATGTGTGTGGAGCTGCTACAAGCAATACTTTTATTGTACCTGTACCTCATCGTATTTGAAAGGCAACTAACTTCCTCGCCAACTTAGAGAAACGGTCCAGCACAGGAACAGGCCTTTCGGCCCACAATGTCTCTGTGCCAAGCATGATGCCGAACAGACCAACTCTTGTCTGCCTGCACATGATCCATATCCGTCTATTCCCTGCCTAGCCATGTTCCAATCTAAAAGCCTCTTCAACACCACTATCGTATCTCCCTCCACCAGCTGGGTATTCCAGGCACCCACCACCTTCTATGTAAAGAAACTTGCCCCGCACATCTCCTTTAAACTTTCTCCCTCTCACCTTAAAGTCACGCTGTGTGATCTTTGACATTTCCACCCTGATGAATTTGTTCTGACTGTATACTCTATGTGTGCCTCACATAATTTTATATATTCCTATCAGGTCTCCTCTCAGCCTCTGGCGTTCCAGAGAAAACAATCCAAAAAAATAATGTCAAACCTCTCATCTAGCAGTTGATTTTTCCATCCTGGGAGGAATGTTCTGACTGTCTGCCCTATATATACCATGCATAATTTTATATACTTCTGTCAGCTCTCCCCTCAGCATCAGATGTCCCAGCGTTAACTTCTGGTCAAGATGCACTGAAATAGGTGACAAGATTCAAGAGAATAATACGACCACAATCGTTACAGACTTCATAAAGATATGTGTGGAGGATTGCATCCCGACAAAAACTTGACAGGGGACAGAAAAAGAAAGGTGGGTCAGGGTCAAGGTTGTGGCTCAGGGATTAAGATCGTGGCTCAGATTCAAGGATGGGGCTTGGGGTCAAGGTTGGGACTCGGGGGCCAAGGTCAGGGTCAAGGATGGTGCATGGGGTCAGGGCTCGGGGGTCAGTCAGGGAGAATGAGGTGGAGGGAGGGTGCGTGGGTGGAGGCCGAGCTTTACCCCCTTTCCTCCCCCCCCCCCCCCCCCCGACACTCACCGGCGTTGCCGCTGCCTCAGTCCCCGGGCTCGGGCCGCGTTGTCCCTGGTTACCGGGGCCCGGACTCGCCGCCGCCGCCGCTCCTCCTCCTCCTCCTCCTCGCCGCTGTGTCCCGGCGCTCGGAGCCTCGCCGGCAGCCGCGGCCCCCGCTCTCTCTCTGTGTCTCCCCGCCCTCTCTCCCTCTCTCCCCCGTGTGTCAGCGGCCGCCCCGCGACCTCCGCTCGCCTCCCCTGGGCGCCGCCATCTTGGCCCGGCTGCCGCGCTGCACACTGCGCCTGCGCTGGCACGCCGCCCCCTGCCGGGCGGCCCGGGCAACGGCAGCTACTCGCCACCACACCTCACCAACATGTCCCATCCACACTGGACCCCCCACCTGTGTTAAAGAAGGAACTGCAGATGCTGGAGAATCGAAGGTTACACAAAAAGCTGGAGAAACTCAGCGGGTGCAGCAGCATCTAAGGAGCGAAGGAGATAGGCGACGTTTCGGGTCGAGACCCTTCTTCAGACCCGTCTGCCTTTGGCCCATTTATCTCTCCAAAACTGCCTCATCCATGCATTAAAGAAGGAACTGCAGATGCTGGAGAATCGAGGGTACACAAAAAGCTGGAGAAACTCAGCGGGTGCAGCAGCATCTAAGGAGCGAAGGAGATAGGCGACGTTTCGGGTCGAGACCCTTCTTCAGACTGGTCCAGTCTGAAGAAGGATCTCGACCCGAAACGTCGCCTATCTCCTTCACTCCTTAGATGCTCCTTCGCTCCTTAGATGCTCCAGCTTTTTGTGTAACCCTGCCTCATCCATGTTCCCTGTGATGGGAGACACAAAATGCTGCAGTAACTCAGCCGGTCAGGCAGCATTGCTGGAGAAAAGGAATAGGTGGTGTTACGGGTCGAGACCTTCCTTCAGATTTTGACCCGTGTCTGACCCGCTGAGTTACTCCAGCTTTTTGTGTTTATCTTCGGTTTAAACCAATTCCTTCTTACACTATCCATTTCCCCAGTCTAATTATCTTTTAAATGTTGTTCTTTATACCCGTCTCAACCGGTTCAGCGGAGACAGGGGATAAGGGGAGAAGGCAGGAACGGGGTACTGATTGGGGATGATCAGCCATGATCACATTGAATGGCGGTGTTGGCGCGAAGGGCCGAATGGCACCTATTGTCTATTGGCTCCTGTGGCAAAATGTAATAAGAAAGAACTGCAGATGCCCTTCATAGGCAGCACAGTGGCGCAGCGGTAAAGTTGCTGCCTCACAGCGCCAGAGACCCAGGTTCAATCCTGAATACAGGTGCTGTCTGTGTGGAGTTTGTACATTCTCCCTGTGACAACGTGGGATTCCTTCGGGTGCTCTGGTTTCCTCCCACAATCCAAAGACGTAGACGTTTGGAGATTAATTGCTTGGGTGTGGGGGTGTGTGTGTGTGTGGGGGGGTGTGTGTTGATGTGTGGGTGTTGGTGTGTGGGTGTTGGTGTGTGGGTGTTGGTGTGTGGGTGTTGGTGTGTGTGGAAAGATAGTGCTAGTGTACGGGGATCTGGTGCGGTTGGCGCGGATCCGGTGGCCCGAAGGGTCTTTTTCCGCACTATATCTCTAAACACTAAAAATGCTGGTTTATACCAAATAAAACACAAAGTGCTGGAGTAACTCAGCAGGCAGCAACTCTGAAGAAAATAGGACATAATTTTAGAAAGATGAAGAGGAAATTCTTCAGTGAATCTGTGGAATTAATTGCCCAGAAAGCTGTGGAGGCCAAGTCAATGGATATTTCTAAGGCAGAGATTGACAGATTCTTGGTTAGTAAGGGTGTCAGGGGTTATGGGGAGAAGGCACGAGAATGGGGTTGAGAGGGAAAGATAAATCAGCCATGATTGAATGGCGGAGCAGACTTGATGGGCCGAATTGCCTAATTCTGCTCCTATAACTCATGTACATTAACTTTTGCCTTCTGCACTTCAAGATAAACAGGCCTATCCTCATAGCTGAAACACACCAAATAATGCACCATTTCCTCTGCACCCTCTCCACTGAAAACATGTCCTTCCTGCAGTGTCCATGTTTAACTGCTGGTTTGTTCCGGAAAGATAATACAAAGTACTTTGTGTAAGGCGAGAAGAGAAAAAAAACAGGTGGCAGAGTTGCTGCCCTACAGCACCAGAGACCCGGGTTCGATCCTGATTACGGGTGCTGTCTGTACGGAATTTGTAGGTCCCTTTGACCACATGGGTTTTCTCCGGGTGATCCCACACTCCAAAGACATGCTGGTTTGCAGGTTAGCCGGCTTCTTCAAATTGTCCCTAGCATGTATGATGCAAAACTGGGATAACATAGAATGGGCTAGTTAGTTTAGTTTATTGTCATGTGTACCGAGTACAGTGAAAAGCTTTTTGCTGGTAGGCCGAAGGGCCTGTTTCTATTCTGTACTTCTAACCACTAAATTTTAAACTGTCAACACAAAATGCGAAAGCGACAACAGATTTTGTCAACGGTACACATCATGGAACTTCGTGGTTTTCTAGGAAAGCAAACTTTCCATAAAGTGCAGGTCTTATTTATTTATTTTTTAAAAAGACACAAATTCCTGGTGTGGCTTAGCAGGTCAGGCAGCATCCCTGGAGAACATGGATAGTCCATGTTTCTGGACGGGATCCTCCTGTACACGGATTGCTGTGGAGGGAGGGGAGAAAGCTAGAAGACAGGAGGGGAGGGAAAAATACATAATAATAAGGAACAGTGGATGCTGATGTATACAAAAAAAAAGACAGCAGACTGATTGTAGAGCAAACAAAAAATGGAAGTAATGAAAAAAACAGGACAAATCAGGGCCGGCAGCAGATGACCTCAGGTAAGAATATTTTAAGAATAAGTGGCAAGCCATTTAGAACGGAGATGAGAGAACACTTTTTCCACACAGAGAGTGGTGAATCTATGGAATTCTCTGGCTCAGAGGGCGGTGGAGGCAGGTTTCAAGAGAGAGCGAGATAGGGCTCTTAAAGATAGCGGACTCTGGGGATTTGGGGAGAAGGCAGGAACAGGGTACTGATTGTGGATGATCAGCCATGATCACATTGAATGGCGGTGCTGGCTCGAAGGGCCGAGTGGCCTACTCCTGCACCTATTGTCTATTGTAAGGAGGTTCCCTGATAGGCTGACTGTTGGCTAGAGACGGGTGTGAGCCCGAGAAGGATGGATAATTGTGAATGGTGGAACTGGTTAATGGACCTTTAGTGGAGGAAGGAGAGGGGTGGCGGGGGAAAGAGGAAGGGGAGGGTTGAGGGTCAGCAACAATGTCTGGCAGGTAATACAGAGGGCAGAATTTCAGCATTGTAGCACATTGGTTCCAGCGAGAAAGTCCGATGTCCGCAATGGGGTAGAAGCCTGATACAGAGGGGAAGAAGCTGTTCCTGAGTCTGGTGGTGCGCGCCTTCAAGCTTCTGTACTTTCTGCCGGACGGGAGCGGGGAGAAGAGGGAATGACCGGGGTGGGACAGGGACAAGTCTTTGATTATACAGGGTACACAAAAGGCTGGAGAAACTCAGCGGGTGCAGCAGCATCTAAGGAGCGAAGGAGATAGGCGATGTTTCGGGTCGAGACCCTTCTTCAGACTGGCTAGGGATCAGGGAAACGAGGGATATAGGCGGTGATGTGGAGAGATAAAGAACAATGAATGAAAGATATGCAAAAAAGTATCGATGATAAAGGAAACAGGCCATTGTAAGCTGTTTGTAGAGTGGAAATGAGAAGCTAGTGTGACTTGGGTGGGGGAGAGATAGAGAGAGAGGGGGAATGCCAGGGCCCGAGGGCTGAGGGAGAGGTGGGAAGGGGAGGAGGCAGCAAGGGTTAACAGAATTGAGAAAATTCAATGTTCAAGCCCAGGGGATGCAAACTCCCCAAGCGGAATATGAGGTGCTGTTCCTCCAACTTGCGGTGTTGCTCACTCTGGCTGTGGAGGAGGCCCAAGACCAAGAGGTCGGATACGGAATGGGAGGGGGAGTTGAAGTGCTGAGCCACCGGGAGGTCGGGTTGGTTATTGCGGACCGGTTATGTTGGCTGCTTTCCCGAGGCAGCGTGAAGCGTAGATGGAGTCGATGGTGGGGAGTCTGGTCTGTGTGATGGACTGGGCTACATCCACAACTCTCTGCAGTGTCTTGCAGATCACCCCGCATGATCTCAGTGTCTGCTGCAATGAACCAACAAGGCGATCACTAGATTAGGAAAATGTGACTGGGCTGTGGGCAGGGGATTGACTGGGAGAGATCAGGGGCTTCCCCACAACTGGCTCAGAGCCCAGCCGCTGACTCACTCTGGCCACACTCCTCAGCCTGGCCGAGAGCAGCTTGGAAAATCTAGCAGGAAAAGTTGTCAACAAGTGAAAGAATATGGAGTGTAGGAAGAAACTGCAGATGCTGGTTTATACCTTCTTCAGTCTGGAGAATGGTCTCAACCCGAATCCTAGAAACATAGAAAAATAGGTGCAGGAGTAGGTCATTCGGCCCTTCGAGCCTGCACCGCCATTCAATGTGATCATGACTGACCATCCAACTCAGTATCCCGTACCTGCCTTCTCTCCATACCCCCTGACCCCTTTAGCCACAAGTGCCACATCTAACGCCCTCTTAAATATAGCCAATGAACTGGCCTCAACTACCTTCTGTGGCAGAGAATTCCAGAAACTCACCACTCTCTGTGAATCCTCACCCATGTCCCGCTGAGTAAATCCATCTTTTTGTGTCTATTGAAAGAATATGGAGCAGGTGGGCTAAGGTCATTGGGAAAGGTTTGTGGCGAGGGTCGGGACCCAGTGTGTGGCTGTAGGTGGGAAAGGTTTAGAGGGGTATGGGCCAAACGCAGGTAGATGCGGCATGTCGGTCGGTGTGGCCACGTTGGGCCGAAGGGCCCGTTTCCATGCTGTATGACTCTGGATTTTGATAAGAAGAGGAGTTCCTATTCAAATAGACACAGGCCCTTCGGCCCATCTAGTCCATGCCGACCACGTCGGCACACGTGGGCTAGTCCAATTTGCCTGAATTTAACCCATATTCCACTCAACCCTTCCTATCCATATACCAAATGTCTTTTGAATGTCATAATTCTATAGCTTCCTCTTGTAATCATCATGGTAATTAATTGTGTAGGAAGGAACTGCAGATGTGGGTTTCAACCGAAGATAGACACAAAATGTTGGAGCAGCCTGTCGTAATTAATTGTGTGTTTTTTTTTTAAGGGACACAAGGAGCTGCGGATGCTGGAATCTTGAGCCAGACACAAAGAGCTTGAGGAACGCAGCGGGTCAGGCAGCATCTGTGGACGGAATGGACAGACAGTGAAATGGCCGATTCGGGTCAGGCTGATTGGAGGAAGGGGGAGAAAGACAGAAAGGAGAGGTGGGAGCAGAGCAAAACCTGGCGAGTAATAGGTGGATACAGATTGGGGGGGGGGGAGGGGGGAGAGGGAGGGTTGATAGGAAAAGGGGGTTGGGGAGGGTGGGGGCCAAATCCCAGAGATGAAAAGGAGACAAAAGAATGTAAAATAAAGTGAGAAGAGGAGTCAGATGTAAAGTCGGAGGGAGATAAGGAGATAGACAAAAGTGCTGGTGAAACTCAGCGGGTGCGGCAGCATCTATGGAGCGAAGAAAATAGGCCACGTTTTGGGCCGAAACCCTTCTTCAGAGGGAGATAAGGAGGATTGTTTTTAGTTAGCGGGTGGTGAATCTGTGGGAGCCGTGGAGCACAAGATACTGGTTATTATTAAGGCGGAGATTGATGGGTTCTTGATTGGGAAGGGCGTCAATGGTTACGGGGAGAAGGCAGAAGAATCGAGCTGAGAGGGAAAGATAGATCACCCATGATTGAATGGCGTAGACTTGATGGACTGAACGGCCTGATTCTGCTCCTGCGGGTAGAAGGGGGCAAGGGAGCAATAGTGGGGAGAGGAGTGCAATGGGTGGGAGGGTATATTACTTAAACTTGGAGACTTCAATGTTCATACCGTTGGGTTGTCAGCTAACCAAGCGGAATACGAGGGAATTTCTTTAATTTCACTTCTATTTCCACTAGAGTATTTAAACTTTTCTTAAGCTCTCTCTCTCTCTATATATATATATATAGAGAGAGAGAGAGCTTAAGAAAAGTTTAAATACTCTAGTGGAAATAGAAGTGAAATTAAAGAAATTCCCTCGTATTCCGCTTATATATATATAAACACACACACACACACACACACACACACACACACACACACACACACACACACACACACACACACACACACACACACACACACACACACACACACACACACACACACACACACACACACACACACACACACACACACACACACACACACACACCTGCCACTATTATTTTCTTTTCCACTTCCCTATGAATTGGCCCAGTTTAAAACAAAACTGTGTCTGTCATATCCACAATTTAAAACTATTTTTCTCCCAAAGATTTTGGCTTCAACATCCCGTTTTCCCCTCCCTGCAGCCGGAATGTTTCCAGTATCTATTCCCTCATTTCCAGTAACTCCAGCTAAACTTTGGTTTCACTTTACCCGAGCCAGATTAATTATCTTCCCAATGGCTCTTAACTCTATATCCTATACCCCCGCACTGCACCAATGCCACGCTTCCAGTCTATTTGACATTTTAAATTAAAATACATGCTATTTTAAATCAAAATATATCAGAAGCATGAATAGTAAATGTAAGTAAGTGTGAGGTAACTGCATGGTGCACTTGATCATGCACGTTGCATGTACACACGCAGTCCGAGCAGAAATAAAGTGGAGCTCCCTGCATTTCTGGCGTGCATGCTCCATGCAGCTCCCCCCAGGAGCTGAGAGAATGGAGCAGCTGGGCTTGTACACTCTGGAGTTTAGAAGGACGAGAGGGGATCTCATTGAAACATATAAGATTGCTAAGGGCTTGGACACGCTAGAGGCAGGAAACATGTTCCCGATGTTGGGGGAGTCCAGAACCAGGGGCCACAGTTTAAGAATAAGGAGTAAGCCATTTAGAACGGAGACAAGGAAACACTTTTTCTCACAGAGAGTGGCAGGGGAGGGGGTGGAACAGAGATAGAATGTAGTCAGAGACAGTAAGACTGATGGGGGAACTGGGAAGGGGGAGGGGATGAAGAGAGAGGGAAAGCACGGGCTATCTGAAGTTAGAGATGTTAATGTTCATACCGCTGGGGTGGAAACTACCCAAGAAAAAAAAATGCAGGGGGCAGAATTCTCCAGCAGATCCGGCAGCGTCTGTGGAGATTCTGACTGAGTCCATTTCCGATGAAGGGCAGAATCAAGAAACTGCAGATGCTGGTTTGCATGTGCAGGAACACTAAGTGCTGGAGTAACTCAGCGGCTCAGGCAGCAGCTCTGGAGATCACAGTTGGGCGACGTTTCAGCTCAGGACCCTTCTTCAGACTCATGAAGGGTCTTTGTTCCAGACACGGCCTGCAGAGACACAGAGCAGCAGTGGAGGACATCAATGTCATCGGTTGGTCAGGCCGACCACTGGATCATCAACCCAGTTCAGCCGCGAGTTCAATGCCTCTTTATGGCAAAGATAAGATTTTTTTTTTAAAAATCTTTGAAACGTGCCAAGAACATGGCGACACCGTGTGTCCTATCTCAGTGTAATCTACTATTCATACACTCTTTTATTGAAGGTGCGATTGTTTAGATTAGCTTATTATCACATGTACCAAGCTACAGCGGGATGCTTTTTGTTGCATGCTATGCAGTCAGCGGAACGACTATACAGGATAACAATCGAGCTGTCCACAGTGTGCAGATACCTGACGAGGTGGAAGATTGCAACCTTCACGTGGTCCGCCCTGTTTCGACTAATGCAATCAACTCGACGTGCATAAACGGAAGATCAAATAGAACAAGTTGTCCAACAAATTTAGGCTGTGCACGGCACATGAAAGAAGAAGATACCTGATAAAGGGAATAATGTTAAGTATAAGAAAAGGTCCAGTAAAATCCAATTAAAGATAGTCCGAGGGTCTCCAACGAGGTAGATGGTAGCTCAGGACCGCTCTCAAGTTGTTGATGGGATGGTTCAGTTGCCTGATAACAGCTGGAAATAAACTGTCATTGCAGCTACAGCCAATTTGTAGTAAGATTTTAATTATACAACAAAGAATTTCATTGTTTTTCCGTACAAGTGGCAATAAAGTACCATTGAACCATTAATCGAGTGAAATGTGCGGCATGGAAACAGGCCCTTCGGCCCACCGAGTCCACACCGACCATCACTCACACTAGTTCTGCGGTATCCCACATTTGCGTCCATTCCCTACACACCAGGGGCAATTTACAGAGGGTCAATTAACCCACAAACCTGCACGTCTTTGGGATGTAGGTGGAAACCCGAGCGCGCAGAGGAAACCCACGCGGTCACAGGGAGAACGTATAAACTCCACACACGCAGCACCCGAGGTCAGGATCGAGCACGGGTCTCTGGCGCTGTGAGGCAGCAGCTCTACCCGCTGCATCACTGTGCCGTCCCCAAAGAATGGGCTGTTTCCCTCGCCAGAGAGCCCGCCTGAGGTTTGTTTCACCAGCAGTTTCCATTGTCAATTACATGAAGGGGAAGGCAAGTGATATACCCCCTCTCACCACCCGAGTAGATCTCAACATCCCAGCAAGTGAAGCCAGGATTATCCCTTTATTTTCCCACGGTGTCAAAGTCAAATACTCGATGATATTGCTTTAAGGTTGATCATTGGCGAAGGGTCTCGAACCGAAACGTCGCCCATTTCCTTCGCTCCATAGATGCTGCCTCACCCGCTGAGACAGGGTCTTGGTGAGACCACACCTGGAGTATTGCGTACAGTTTTGGTCTCCTAATCTCCTAAGAGGAAAGACATTCTTGCCATAGAGGGAGTACAGAGAAGGTTCACCAGACTGATTCCTGGGATGGCAGAGCTTTCATATGAAGAAAGACTGGATAGACTCGGCTTGTACTCGCTAGAATTTAGAAGATTGAGGGGGATCTTATAGAAACGTACAAAATTCTTAAGGGGTTGGACAGGCTAGACGCAGGAAGATGCGCCCAATGGCCTAATTCTGCTCCTATTACTTATGACCTTATTATATCATCAGAACTTACCGAATAGTGAAAGGTCTGGATAGAGTGGGTGTGGCGAGGATGTTTCACTAGTGAGCGAGTCTAGGACCAGACGGCACAGCCTCAGGATAAAATGTTGTACCTTTAGAAAGGAGACGAGGAGGAATTTCGTTAGCCAGAGGGTGGTGAATGTGTGGAATTCGGCGGTGGAAGCAAGTCGTTGGGTATATTTAAAGCTGAGATTGGCAGGTTTTTGATTAGTAAGGGCGTCAATGGTTATAGGTGAAGGCAGGAGAATGGGGTTGAGAGGGAAAGAGAGATCAGCCGTGATTGAATGGCAGGGCAGATTGAAAGGTCAATTGAAAGGCCTAATTCTGCTCCGATGTCTTATGCACACAATTGGGCGGGGGAGGGGGAGACACCTTGTCAAGGCTCACTAACCAAGCTGACGACAGGCAAATCAAAATGTGGACGGGGCTGATGTCTTATGCACACAATTGGGCGGGGGAGGGGGAGACACCTTGTCAAGGCTTAACCAAGCTGACGACAGGCACATCAAAATGTGGACGGGGCTGAATTTTCAGGTGTCGCGGTGCACAACTCAACACCCTTTTGGAGAAAAGAAGAATTATTTGAGGGGGTGAATATCAAAGGCCTCAGCTGCGAATCCGACCACGCACCACCGTAACTCACAAAGACAGTCATTCACCTATGAATATAGACACAAAATGCTGGAGTGACTCAGCGGGACAGGCAGCATCTCTGTAGAGAAGGAATGGGTGACGTCTCGACCCGAAATGTCACCCATTCCTTCTCCCCAGAGATGCTGCCTGTCCTGCTGTGTTACTCCAGCGTTTTGTGTCTATCTTCGATTTAGAACAGCATATGCAGTTCCTTCCTACACAATTAATCTATGAACATACCAGGCAGACATATCTGCCAGAAAATACACAGCCTGCTTCGCATTACAGTCATGTATTCCCTTTCTAT
>OY740783.1:129571570-129624823 GCA_963514005.1 Raja brachyura
GTCGGGAGGAAAAATAGTGTAGGTTCATACATTTTTTTGGACCCCATTTCGCAACATGAAAATGTGATTAAAGCCTCCCTAAAAAACAACTTTTAATATAAAAATAAACTGTGTACCTTTTTTTCGCCCCTATGCAAAATCCTTCCTGTTGTCGGCGCTCACGGTTTTTGAAGGTGATTTTTAAATTACTCTAGTTAATAAATATCTAGCGTAATTTAAAAATACCTTCATGAATTAAAAGTCGGAGCGATTTTTCTTCCGCAACGAAATCGCCCGACATGGATCGATTTTCCCAGTCTGCAGAAAAACGGCACTTTAAGCCCGCCCCCCTCTGAAAGGCGCCAAAGTCACGCACACGGGGAGCGGCAGAACTGCAGCGCTGCTCAAGATAAGTTTTGTAACATACCTACAACTAAAACCCAAACGCAACCCCAAACACAACCCAACCCACCCCAGCACAACCCCCCCGAACCCAACCCACCTCACCCCAGCCCAACCCCCCAAACCCAACCCACCCCACCCCAGCCCAACACAACCCCCCAAACCCAACCCAGCCCAACCCTCCAAACCCAACCCAAACCCCAACCCAAACCGCAACCCCAACCCCAAAACTCAACCAACCCCAACCCAACTAAACCCCAACCCAACTAAACCCCAAAACCCAACCCAAACAAACCCCTACCCAACTAAACCCCTAAACCCAACTAAACCCCAACTAAGCCCCAAAACCCAACCCAAACACCAACCCCAAAACCCAACCCCAACCCAAACACCAACCCCAAAACCCAACCCCAACCCCAAAACCCAACCCCAACTAAAACCCAAACCTAAACACAACCCCAAACCTAACCCACTCCCCAAACCCAACCCACCCCAGCCCAACCCTAACACCAACTAAACCCAACCCCAACCCAAACCCCAAAACCCAACCCCAACCCCAAAACCTATACCCAACCCATCCAACCCCACCTAACCCCCAAACTCAAACACAACCCTAATACCCAACCCAAACCCACCTCAGCCCCACCCCAACTAAACCCAACTCCAAACCCCAACCCAAACCCCAACCTAAACCCCAAAACCCAACCCAAACCCAACTAAACCTAAAACCAACTAAACCCAACCCCAACCCAAACCCAACATCTCTGGAGAAAATGAATAGGTGACATTTCGGGCTGGAACCTTTCTTAAGGCTGAAAATAGAGGGTGGAATAAACTGGAGGCAAGAAGTGGCCAGAACAGAACAAATCGGTTGGCAAAAGATGATCTCAGGAAGGGTGGAGCATAATGGCCCATTGTTAACATTCATCTGGTAGAACTGCTGCCCTACAGCGCCAGAGACCCAGGTTTAATCCTAACTTTGAACGCTGTCCGTGTGGAGTTTGAACGGTTTCCATGGGGCCAAAGGTCTGAGGAAGGGTCCTGTCCTTTTGGGTAAACCAGCATCTGCAGTTCCTTGTTTTTCCCTGTGACCATGTGGTTTTTCTCCAGGTGCTCTGGTTTCCTCCCACATCACAAAGACATGCGAGTTAATTGGCCTCTTGTAAATTCCCCTTACTGTGTTGAGAGTGGACGTGAAAGTGGGATAACATAGAACTTGTGTGAACGGACTCAGTGGACTGGCTTGTTTCCATACTGTATCTTTCAATCAATCAATCAATCAAAAAATCCCCCCCCCCCCCCCCCCCCACCATGTCCCACTTCCCTTTTCGCTGCAGTTTCTTGCAGCTCTGTAACCCTCTAAAATATCTGCCCCCTCCGTTAACTATCCTTGAATCGATTTTCTCCATCACCTTCAAGGTAGTGGCACAGTCAGACAACATGGCTGGGAAAGCATCATTGAATAGAGAAGATGGGAGGTTAGAGTCCCACGTTATAAAATCTTGGTCGGATCTCAGCTGAGGTAATGCATACAGTTCTGGTCATCACACCATACGAAGGATTCATTGATTTACATGCTGATCAAAGTATATAACTGAGCAAAACTTAAAGTGCTGAAGGAATTCAGCGGGTCAGGCAGCATCTGTAATGGAATGCGCCTGGCCATTCAACTCAGTTCCTCCAGCACTGTACTTTGCACAATATTCTAGCACCTGCCCTTTCTTGCATCTTCAAGTGCATAACTGAGCTAGTCTCATTTGCCTGCATTTGCCTTTATTCCTCTACACTATTCTATCCTATCACCAACTAGAGAGCAGTCCTGACCTACCATCTACCTAATTGGAGACCCTTGGATTATCTTTAATTGGGTATTACTGGACTTCATCTTGCACTAAATGTTATTCCCTTTATCCTGTATCTGTTCAGTATGGACAGCTTGATTGTAATTATGTATAGTCTTTCCACTGATGGGATAGCACACAGCAAAAAGCTTTTCACTGTATCTGCATGTGACAATAATAAACTAAACTAAACTGATCCAAGTATCTTTTAAATGGTATTATAGTACCTGCCCCTCCCATTTTCTCTGGGTGCTTGTTCCATATACCCTCCAACCTCTGAGTGGAAAAGGTTGCCCCTCAAGTCCCTTTAAAATGTTTCCCATTTCACTCTGCAGCTATGCCTTCTAACTCTAATTTGGTGTGATAGCCGTGGAGAGGGTGCAGAGGGGATTCACCAGGATGTTGCCTGCTGCAATGGAGCGTTTTGATTATGAGGAGTAGCTAGGGAGCCTGGGTCTGTTCTCCTTGGAAAAGAGGAGGATAAGGGGAAACATGATTGAGGCACATAAAATTGTGGGGGGTATAAATATGGGCAGACTGCAGGAAACTTTCCCCCATAGAAATTGATAGAAACAAGAGGACATTGGTTGTGGCTAAGAGGGAAAAGATTCAAAGGTGATCTTCACCCAGAGAGTGGCGAGTACCTGTATGAACCTCAATAAAATTACAAACAGAATAGATAGGGTGAATGCACAGTCCTTTTTTCCGAGGAGCATCAAGAACCAGATGGCATAGGTTCATGTGGGCGAGGGGGGCAAGATTTGATACAAATCCGAGGGGCAACCTGTTCACTCGGAGGGTGGTGGGTATATGGAATGAATGGCTAGAGGATGGATCAATAGCAACTTACAAAAAAAAATTAGACAGGTACTAGGTGAGACAAATTTAGATGCGGCATGTAAGTAAGTTTGTCAGTAAGTAAGTTTATTGGCCAAGTATTCACATACAAGGAATTTGCCTTGGTGCTCCACTCACAAGTAAAACATGACATACAGTGACAGTTGTGAATGACTCAGAAAACACTAAACATTAATAATAATAAAACATTAATGATAAAACACCATTGATCAAGCATGTGAACCAACAAAATACCAGATCAAATTGGATAATTGATCACTTTCGCTCCCTAGTGCAAATAACCCTTCATTTAAGCCTTCAGTATTGGATAAAGGTTTTGCACAATGGAGAAATTATGGAATTAAAAAGATGGGACATCTTTATAGAAAAGGTGTGTTCCTTTCGTTTCAGGAGGTACAACAGAATTATGGATTACATTCAAACAATTTTTTTAGATATTTACAACTGAAAGATTATGTTAAATCACATGCACAAGAATACAGAACTAGAGAGCCAGAGATTCTAGATGAATGTTTGAATAAACACCCCAACACAGTCAAATTAATATCTTACATTTATAATATTCTTTTAGATAGTGAGAATCCGTCGAGGGAATTACATAGACAAGCATGGGAAAATGAATTAGTTCAACCCATAACGAAAGATATTTGGGATGAAAGTTTACAACATATACATCAATGTTCGTTAAATGCCAGACATTCTTTAATACAATTTAAAATATTACATAGATTGCATTATTCTAAAACAAAATTAAATATAATTTTTCCTAATATTTCTCCTGTCTGCGATAAATGCCAATATTCTGAGGCTAATTTAATCCATACCTTTGTAAATTGAATAAAAATTAAAACATTTTGGGTGGGTATTTTTTAAATTATTTCCGTAGTGGTTAATACTCAACTGGAGCCTGATCCTAAATTAATAATACTGACCATATCTGAACAATATCTAAAACTTACAATAAACCAAAGAAATTTCCTTGATTACAGTATAATAACTGGGAAAAAAATAATATTAAAATTTTGGGAAAACCCCGCATCCCCCACAATCAAAATGTGGATTATGGAGATGTCGGAGACCTTAAATCTGGAAAAAATTAGATTTGTCTTAATTGACAAACCAGAATTATTTACTAGAATATGGTCTCCGTTCATAGATTATTTGAAGGGGTAGAATGGGCCGCCGCTGATACCTGACGGAAGCTTGAACCCAGGACTAGATTAATAGTTATGTTCTCTTACCTACGGACCTATCTCCTAAGTTGTATTATGGATAGTTTATTCTATTTTTCTAATTTTCTTTTCTTTTTCTTTATTTTTTCTATCTATTAAAAAAAAAGAATAATAATTAGAGTCAATGTTAATATGTAACCGATAAATGAAGACCCCAGCTACATTGGTAGCGGAGTCCCTGGAATCCTGGATATTTAATATGTAACCGTTTAACAAAGTTTGTAGTGGTTTGGACTATGATATGTACATGCTTCTAATAAAATTTAACTTAAAAAAAAACAGATCAAAGGGAGGCTACAGATTTTTGGCTGTTGAGTAGAGCAACTACTCGTGGATAAAAGCTATTTTTATGTCTGGCTGTGCAGCTTTGACAGTCTGGAGTCGCCTTGCAGAGGGAAGTGATTCAAAGAGTTTGTGGCCAGGGTGAGAGGGGTCAGAGATGATCTTGCCCGCTCGCTTCCTGGCCCTTGCAGTGTACAGTTCATCAATGGAGGGAAGGTTGCAGCCAATAACCTTCTCAGCTGATCGGACGATTCGCTGCAGCCTCCAGGTGCCGTGCTTGGTGGCTGAGCCAAACCAGACCATGATGGAGAAGGTGAGATGGCGATGTTGGTCAGCATCGGCAAGCTGGTCTGAAGGGCCTGTATCCAGGCTGTAAATCTCACAAAAATCTCACTCTCTCCTTACTCCCCTTGAAGCAACTGATCCCATTGACTCTCTGTCACCTCTCCCTCCCTCTCCTTGTCCCTACCCTCAGTCACTCCCTCCCTCTCCGCTCCCCTTTCACACTCTCCCGTTAGACAATTTTCAATAATATTACTTCTCCTCCCATCCCCCACTCCGTCAACTCTCATAGCCTCTGTATTGGCAACAGGCATCACATGGTGATGTTATTTTCAGTTTTCTGAATCACACGGCAGCTTGTGTACATTAGATCCCAATGTGATTGAACGACTGTGAGATGCCATTGTGACATCATCACTGGAAACTGCAAGAAAAGTCTCACTCTCATAGGCAGTTATTATTTTCAATGTTGGCTTTTAAAAAATGTTAAATATCAATAACGTGCGACATATAACATCAAATATGAAGAAACCTGATGCCAACGACCACGGGAAAAAGTGGAGTAAGATTCTGCAAAAATGTTCACGTTATTGTGTACCGTAGGTACCGTGTGGCGTAGGTCCTTGATCTCACAGACAAACAAGACGAGACTTTTAATAGTATACTAGACTTGTGGCAGCGGAGTGGCGGGGCCTTGTGGCAGCGGCTCAACTGCAGTCCGTCCGTCTTTTCTTTATTTTCATCCCGTTAGGTGTATGTTTTTGGTTTTAGTTTTTAGCTGTGTATATGTGGGGGGCCGGGGGGGGGGGGGGGCGGTGGGGGAAACTTTTTAAACTTTTAAATCTCTTCCCTGTACGGGGACCCGACCTTTTCCCCGTCAGGTCTCCGTTGCAGTTGGGGCCTAGCACCGTGGAGCGGCCTCCAACCGGAATCGACCTGGGGTCCAGTTGCAGAGCCTGCGGACTCACCATCGTGGAGCTGGCCGGCTTCGGAGCGTGGAGAGCTGTGGTGGCGCAGTGCTGTGACCCGACTTCGGAGCTTTGGAGGCACCAGCCGCAGGCCCAGTGGACGGTAACATCGGGAGCTCGTTGGTCCCTGGTGGGATACCGCTTTTCGGAGCTCCCGCAAAGGCAACTTCTCCCGCCCAAATCACGGAGTTAAAAACAACCCGGAGCGGGGCCTTACATCGCCCGGCGCTGCTTTAACGGCCGCAGGACTTACCATCGCCCGCTGGGGGCTCCAACATCAAGACCTGGAGCAGGGCCTTACATCGTCTGGCGCGGCTTTAACGGCCATGGGACTTACCATTGCCCGCCGGGGGCTTCAACATCGGGAGAAGAATAAAGTACAAGGCAGAGACAAGACTTTGCCTTCCATCACAGTGAGGAGGTGTTTGGAGATTCACTGTGATGGATGTCTGTGTAAATTGTGTTAATTTGTGTCTTGGTTTTTTTCTTGACTGCAGAAACGAAATTTCGTTTAAACTTAGGTTCAAATGACAATAAACGGTATTGTATTGTATTGTACTAAGTGGGACCTGTTGGGTCCCAGCATCACACGGGAGGGCTGGTCCCCCAATGCAATATTCCACCTCTCCACCAATTTCAATATTTGTGGCCGGTGGGGGGGGACTGATTTCCATAGGGCTAGTATGGACGTTGTGGGCTGAATGGATTCTTGGGCTGGCGGCTCAGTCACTCAAGCCTGTTGTGTTGGCAGCTTACTCACTCACGGCTGGTGGCTGGCAGTTGACTCACTGCTATTCCTTGAAATTCAATTTCAAGCATGGTGCAAGGCCACCAAATTCAAGTGCAGTTTATTACCACTTCAAGCAGGGTGCAAGGCCACCAAATTCAAGTGCAGTTTCATACCATTTCAAGCAGGGTGCAAGACCACTAAAGACAGCGTGTCATGACCTCTCCCTCCTCCATCTTGCAGAGACTGAGCCACGCCCACACTTTTGGGTTTTATAGTCCCTCCCCCATCCCACCAGAAGGGGCGTGGCCTTCATGGCTTGATTGACAGGAGAGAGAATCTCAACATTTTTAAAACACTAATAACTCTTTTATTTTTCATCGATGGGAAAATTCTCCGCACCTGATGAGCGGAGGGGGACTCTGAGTAAGATGGCTTAAAATCACAGCCGTACAAGGTAGCGTTTTAATTATATAGAGGGCAAGGTAACTTTAATTAGGCAAGGCAACTTTAATTAGGTAAGGTAACTTTAATTGGGCAAGGCAACTTTAATTAGGCAAGGCAACTTTAGCATTTCCAAACCAAAGGCAACACAGCTTTAGCATTTCCAAAGCAAAAGCAACACAGCTTTAACATTTCCAAACCAAAGGCAACACAGCTTTAGCATTTCCAAAGCAAAGGCAACACAGCTTTTGCATTTCCAAACCAAAGGCAACACAGCTTTACCATTTCCAAACCAAAGGCAACACAGCTTTAGTATTTCAAAACTATGTTTTCAAACCACATTAAGGGCACTGACAGGTCAGTAAAACCACTCACAGTTTAGTAGAGATGTGTTCAGTGTTATTCACAGTTCAGAGACGTGAGACGTGACCCTCTTGCTCCCGCATCTTGCAGAGACTGACTGAGGCACTCAACACTTCCAGGTTTTAAAGTCCCTCCGGAAGGGGTGTGGCCTTCAAGGGAAAGAATCTCAACATTTTTTAAACACTAATAATTTAATCAGGAAAAATCCTCTTGTCCTGTGCAGCGGAGGGGAACTCTGAGTAAGTGGCAGCGTTTTTTCTAAAATCAATATACAGAACAACAGGAAGTGGTCAAGATCAGACTTTTAGTAATATAGATAGATAAATGTAGGTCCCTTACAGTCAGAAACAGGTGGATTTATAATGGGAAACAAAGAAATGGCAGACCAGTTAAGCAAGTACTTTTGTTCTGTCTTCACTAATGAAGACACAAAATATCTCCCGGAAATACTAGGGGACCAAGGATCTAGTGGGAGGGAGGAACTGAAGGGAATCCACATTAGTCAAGAAATGGTGTTTGGGAAACAGTTGGGACTAAAGGCAGATAAATCACCAGGGCCTGATGGTCTGCATCCCAGGGTACTCAAGGAGGTGGCCCTATAAATTGTGGATTAATTGGTGATTATTTTCCAATATTCTATAGACTCTGGATCGGTTCCTGTGGACTGGAGGGTAGCAAATGTAACTCCACTTTTTATGAAAGGAGGGAGAGAGAAAACAGGGAATTATAGACCAGTTAGCCTTACATCGGCAGTGGGGAAGATGCTGGAGTCGATTATTAAAGATGTTATAGCAGCGCATTTGGAAAGCAGTGACAGGATCGGTCAAAGTCAGCATGGATTTATGTAGGGGAAATCATGCTCGACTAATCTTCTGGAGTTTTTTTGAGGATGTAACAAGTAGAATGGATAAGGGAGATCCAGTGGATGTGGTGTATCTGGACTTTCAAAATGCCTTTGACTAGGTCCTACACAAGCGATTAGTGTGCAAAAGTAGAGCACATGGTATTGGGGGTAGGGTATTGACATGGATAGAGAACTGGTTGGCAGACAGGAAGCAAAGAGTAGGAATTAATGGGTCCTTTTCAGAATGGCAGGCAGTGACTAGTGGGGCTATTTACAATATATATTAACGATTTAGATGAGGGAAGTAAATGTAACATCTCCAAGTTTGCGGATGACACAAAGCTGGGTGGCAGCGTGAGCTGCAATGAGGATGCTATGAGGCTGCAGGGTGACTTGGATAGATCGGGTGAGTGGGCAAATGCATGGCAGATGCAGTATAATGTGGATAAATGTGAGGTTATCCACTTTGGTGGCAAGTACAGGAAGGCAGATTATTATCTGAATAGTGTCAGATTAAGAAAAGGGCAGGTGCAACGAGACCTGGGTATTCTTACACATCCGTCACTGACAATAAGCATGCAGTTACAGCAGGAAGTGAAGAAAGCTAATGGCATGTTGGCCTACATAGCGAGATGATTTGAGTATAAGAGCAAGGTGGTCCTACTGCAGTTGTACAGGGCCCCAGTGAGACCGCACCTGGAGTATTGTGTGCAGTTTTGGTCTACTAATTCTATTGAGGGAGTGCAGCGTATGACATATGATGAAATAATGGGTTGACTGGGCTTGTATTCACTGGAGTTTAGAAGGATGAGAGAGGATCTTATGGAAACATATAAAATTATTAAAGGATTGGACAGGCTAGATGCAGGAAAAATGTTCCCGATGTTGGGGTTGTCCAGAACCAGGGGTCACAGTTTTGGAATAAGGGGCCATTTAGGACTGAGATGAGGAAAAACGTTTTCACCCAGAGAGTTGTGAATCTGTGGAATTCTCTGCCACAGTGGAGGCCAATTCACTGGATAGAAACATAGAAAATAGGTACAGGAGTAGGCCATTCAGCCCTTCGAGCCTGCTCCACCATTCAATATGATCATGGCTATGGATGTTTTCAAGAGAGAGTTAGATTTAGTTCTTAGGGCTAATGGAATCAAGGGATATGGAGAAACAGCAGGAACAGGGTACTGATTTTGGATGATCAGCCATGGTCAAAATAGGGAGAGGAAAGGAGGGGATGAAGGAGGAAGGAATGGAAAAAGGGATGGAAAAGGAAGGAAAGGAAGGAATGGAAGGCCGGTCTCTAGGGAAGCACTTGGAAGCACTTCGATATTTTACCATGCCACAAGTTCTGGCAGATGTAATATAGATGTGGAATTTATCTTATCAAAATGTTTAGTCTAAAGGCAGGCCTGAACTGTTTCCTGGCAAGCTAACCACAGACGTGCAGCCTCCAACCACAGCCAGGATTGCCCCGTGTTTGAAGGGTTTGCAGGGGCTGTGTGCGCAGTCTCACTGGGCAAGAGAGGCTGCTGTGAGCTGGAGTTGACTCGAAAGCCCCAGGAGCTACTAGCCCAAACACCAAGCGCTAGAGCAGGGGTGGGGAACCTTTTCACGTTGGACTTCAATTAGATATACTTCAAAATGTACATTCATTTGTAAAAATCTAACAACTATGTACTAACTTCAAGAAAATGAAAAAAAATTGTTAATTCTAAAGTTAACTAACCTTTTAATGACCTGAAGAAGGGTCTCGACCCGAAACGTCGCCTATCTCCTTCGCTCCTTAGATGCTGCTGCACCCGCTGAGTTTCTCCAGCTTTTTGTGTAACCCTTTTAATGACTTTGTTGTGAGTGCTTTCTAGAGTCTAGAGTCACATTAGAACTAAATCATGAGGTTAACAATTGTTAAAATAGCCCTCATGACTTACTAATGTTTTAATTGTGGCCGTCAGTCAGGGAGCATTATTTCGTTGAAACTTCTTTTACTCTTTGGTATTTAAAATACGTTCATTTTAAGATTAAAATAAAAAATAATAAAAGATGAATAAAAAACATATTAATAAAAATAAAAGGATTTGTTCTACAAAATTTGGATTCATTCAAAAGGCCGCAGGTTCTCCAGCCCTGCGCTAGAGGAACTCAGTGTGTCAGGCAGCACCTGTGGAGGGATATGGGTGGATGACGTTTTCGGTCGGGATCCTTCTACAGTCTGATGCTTCAAGTCTGACCCCTCTAAGGCATGTTCACTGAAATAAAGTTCCACACTTTCTCTCCCTTCATCCCGGTTCTAGTCTGATGTATAGTTCCACACACATTGATTTGCACACCACAATTATAAAGAATATTTAGAACACAGAACAGGACAGCACATGGACAGGCCCTTCAGCACAAGTGGCTGTGCACAAGTGGAAAATGCCAAGTTAAACTAATCTCCTCTGCCTAAATGTGATCTACTTTAATTCATTCAAATGTGTGTACATCCTTTAATTCCCTGCATTTCCATGTGTCTATCCACAAGCCTCTTAAAATCCACCATTGTATCTGCTTCCACCACCACCTCTGGCAACGTGTTCCAGGCACCCACCACCCTCTGTGTAAAAAAAACTTGCCCCACACATCTCCTTTAAATTTTGCCTGTCTCGGGATATTTTATCTTGTTATATCCCATCATAACTTTCCACTTCAGACCTGAGGTTTAAGTCAAGCGTGGCAAGATCAGAGAGAACTTAGATGAGATTAGATTAGTTTATTGTTATATATACCAGGGATCAATTAAATTCAATGTTGACATGAAGCTCACAGAGTAAACGGCATACTTACAGTAATGTAAATACAATAAAGACTACTGTAAATGCAAAGCTACAGAATGGTGCAACGTGGGGGGGGGGGATAAGAGAGAAGGGAGGGAGGGAGGGAGGGGTAGACGGGGGGGAGGGGAGGGAGAGGAGGGGGGAGAGGAGGGGGGAGAGGAGGGGGGGAGAGGAGGGGGGAGAGGAGGGGGGGAGAGGAGGGGAGGTAAAAATAGAACAGGGAAGGTGGGTCTGGCGTAAAAATGAAATGGGGTAGTCGGTTCAACGGTGGCTAATGAGGGAAATTAGGGATTGTGTTAAATCCAAGGAAGAGGCGTACAAATTGGCCACAGGAAGCGGCAAACTCAGAAGACTGGGAGAAATTTAGAACTCAAGAGGAGGACAAAGGGGTTAATTAAGAGGGGGAATTAAGAGGCATGAAAGAAAGCTTACAGGGAATATAAAAACTGACTGTTAGATATGTGAAGAGGAAAAGATTAGTGAAGACTTAGACCAAGTGGTATGTCTGGTGTGGCAATGGCACTGCTGTTACTGCTGAACCTACAGTACAGAGAATGAGTTCCAGTTTAGTTTATTGTCACGTGTACCGAGGAACAGTCAAAAGCTTTTGTTGCATGCCAATCAGTCAAGGGCCTGTCCCACCAGCATGCGATTCCATGCGGTGAGCGTGACCAAACCGGCAGCGGGGGCCGCGCGGAGGTCGGGTGATCCCCGTACAGGGCCCGTCCCACCAGCATGCGCCTGCATGCGGCAAGCGCGACCAAACCGGCAGCAGGGGCCGCGCGGAGGTCGGGTGAGTGGTGCAACGCGGCGCAAAGTGAGGCGAACTTGGAGCAAAGTCTCAAAGGTAAGTTCGCCAGGACAGAGAGGGACACACACAGAGGGACACAGAGGCACACACACAGAGGGCCACGGAGCCACACACATAGAGGGTCACGGAGGCACGACGTCGAGGCGGTGTTTAATGAATCTAGGCGACTGCGAGCCGACAAGCCGTTGCCGCGCGGAATTTTTGAACGGTCAGTTTTTCAGAGCCCCGCACGATGTCGGGACGAACTCCACACAATTCCGCATGGCTCCAGCGATCGAAGTGGGACCGGCCCCACGACGCCGGACGGCTCAAGCGACCACGTTAGGTCGCGCTCATCGCATTGAGTTGCATGCCATTCAGTGTACAGATACATGATAAAGGGAATAACGTGAATGGCGTTTAGTGCAAGTTAAAGCCAATAGAGTCCGATCAAAGGTGGTCTGAGGGTCTCCAATGAGGCAGATAGCAGTTCAGGGCTGCTTTCCAGTTGTGGTAGGATGGTTCAGTTGCCTGATAACAACTGGGAAGAAACTGCCCCTGAATGTGGAGGTATGCGTTTTCACACCTCTTTACCTCTTGCCTGATGGGAGAGGGGAGAAGAGGGAATGGCCAGGGTGCGACTCATCCTTGATTATGCTGCTGGCCTTGCCGAGGCAGCGCAAGGTACAAATGGAGTCAATGAAAGGGAGGTTGGGTCATGTTATGGTCTGGGCTGCATCTTGATAAAATGCTTTCTAGGGTGCATCTGTATATGTTGGTGAGAGTGTTTGGGGAGAAGCCGAACTTCCTAACCCTTCTGCGGAAGAAGAGTCGTTGGAGTGCGTTCTCGGCTATTGCTTCAATATTGTTGAACGCAGCCCAGTCCATCACACGCTTGTCACGCATCTTTTCATCCAGTCCAACTTCATGGTGTATTGCATCAAGAAGGCTGGAGAAAATGGATAGGTGACGTTTGAAGTTGGAACCTTTCTTCAGACGGGCGCTTAAAAGTCCGGACCTTAGAAACACGTCAAAAAGTAAATGTGCAGTTACACTTTCTCGATCAACGCAAGGGACCAGGTTAGCTGCTAGTGATATGGATGCCAAGGAACTTGAAGCAGTCCACCATCTCGATAGCAAATCCGTTGACAAGGAAGGGTTGTGCTCACCGCCTCGCTTCCTTAAGTTAACAACTAACTCTTTCGACTTGCTCACGTTAAGGTCTAGGTTACTGATACAAATAGTAGAGAGATGGGTGCGAGTTGGAACAAAGCCATAGTTCCCAACCACTCCATTATCTTTCCTATCTGTAACAGGGCATCATGAAGCAGCCCATTGCATCCGTGCCACCTCCAACCAGAGCAATCCCCCAGTCCCACTCTCCTTCATAGACTGCTTTCAATACCATTACCCCCTCCAGGCTCATCACTCCCCCCAACTGGATCGCCGACTTCCTGACCAACTTCCAGACCACAATCAGTGACAATAGGTGACAAATCATCCTCTAAGATAACCTTCAACACTGGTGCTGCGCAAGGATGCCTTCTCAGCCACCCTCCTTTACTCCTTGTACACTCATGACTGTGCGGCCAAACACCAAACCAATGCAACTTACACAATTGCAGACAGAACCACTGGAGTGGGCCGGATATCAAATAATGACGAGACGCAGTACAGGAAGGAGACTGAGAGCCATGTAGACTGGTGCCAAGACAACAACCTCTCCATCAATGTCAGGAAGACAAAGAAGATTCTGATCGACTTCAGGAAACGAAACGGCACACACACCCTGGTATACATTCAAGGCGACAAAGTAGAGATGGTTGAAAGCTTCAAGTTCTTAAGATTAAATATCACCAGTAATTTGTCCTGGACCAGCCACCTCGAAGCAATGGCTAAGAAAACACATTAACCCCTCTGCTTCCTAGAAGGTTTAGGAAGTTCGGTATGTCGCCAACAACGCATACCAACTTCTACAGATGCGCCGTAGAAAGTATTTTATCGGGATGCATCACAGCACGGTTTGTGAACAGCTCCATCCAAAACCGCAAGAAATTGCAGAGAATTGTGGACGCAGCCCAGACCATCACACAAACCAATCTCCCTTCCATTGACCCAATCCACGCCTCACGCTGCCTCAGCAAGGCCAGCAGCATAATCAAGGACCAGTCTCACCCCGGTCACTCCTTCTTTTCTCTTCCTCCATTAGACAAGAGGAACAGAGGTTTAAAACGTACACCTCTAGATTCCAGGACAGTTCTTTCTATCTGTTATCAGGCAACTAAACCGTCCACTCGACAGCTACAGAGCGGTCCTGACCTCCCATCTACTTCATTCGAGACCCTTGGACTATCCTTAATCAGAATTTACTAGACTTTAATTTGCACTAAACGTAAAACCCTTTATCCGGTATCTGTACACTGTGGATGGCTCGATTATAATCATGTATAGTCTTATCACTGACTGGATAACACACATCAAAAAGCTTTTCACTGTACCTCAGTACATGCGACAATAATAAACTAAATTTAAACTTCTTGCTTCCCTATTACTGAGTTGATTAACTGAAAGATACAATCTAGACACGGGCCCTTTAGCCCACCGAGTTCATGCCAACACTGATCACCTGTTTATATATATATATACACAATGTGTAAGAAGTAACTACAGATGCTGGTTTAAACCGAAGGTAGACACAAAAAGCTGGAGTAACTCAGCGGGACAGGCAGCATCTCTGGAGAGAAGGAATGGGTGACTCACCTAACCATTCCATACACTTTGTCGCCTCCTTGTGTCATCATGCCAAATCTCCTTCCTCTGCCAAGCGGAGCTGGTCCTTACCCTCAACAACTTTTCGTTTGACTTCTCCCATTTCCTCCAAATCCAAGGCGTAGCTATGGGCACGTGCATGAGCCCTAGCTTTACCTGCCTCGTTGTAGGGTACGTCGAACAATCCTTGTTCGAGGCGTACCATGGCTCTATCCCCGAACTCTACCTCTGTAACATCGACGACTGTATTGGTGCTACCTCCTACACCCACACACAACTCAATGACTTCATCCATTTCACCACTAACTTCCATCCGGCACTCATATTCACCTGGACCATTTCCGACATCTCCCTACCGTTTCTAGACCTCACTATCTCCATCACAGGTAACAGACTACTAACCGACATCTATTATAAACCCACTGACTCCCATGGCTATCTGGACTACACTTCTTCCCATCCTGCTTCCTGTACGAACTATCCTCTACTCCCAATTCCTCCGTCTACATTCCCTTGCAACCGCAGGAAAGGCTACACTTGTCGCTTTACCTCCCCCCTTGGATCCAAGGATCTAAGCAGTCTTTCCAGGTGCGGCAGAGGTTCACCTGCACCTCATCCAACCTCATCTATTACATTCGCTGCTCTAGGTATCAGCTGCTCTACATCGGTGAGACCAAGCAGAGGCTTGCCGATCGCTTCACCCAACACCTCAGATCGGTTTGCAATAACTAACCTGATCTCCCGGTGGCTCAGCACTTCAACTCCCCCTCCCATTCCGAATCCGCCTTTCTATCCTGGGCCTCCTCCATGGCCAGAGTGAGGACCACCGTAAATTGGAGGATCAGCACCTCATATCTCACTTGGGCAGTTTGCACCCCAGCCGTATGAACATTGACATCTCCACTTTCAGGTAGTCCCTGCTTTCTCCCTCTTTCCCCTCCCATTCCCAGCACTCACAGAGCCCACTGTCTCCACCTCTTCCTTACTACTTCCCGCCCACACCACCCACCACATCAGTCTGAAGAAGGGTCTTGACCCGAAACGTCACCTATTCCTTCGCTCCGTAGATGCTGCCTCATCCACTGAGTTTCTCCAGCATTTTTAACTATCTACCTTGGTGTCATCATCAAATTGAGCAAACATAACTCTGGTACTTTTGTCCAAGTAGTTTACGAAAGGTGTAAAAAACAGCACTGGAGACCCAGGTTCGATCACAACCTTGGGTGCTGTCTGTGTGGAGTTTCCCCCCACTTCCCAAAGAAGTGCAGCTTTGTAGGTTAATTGGCCTATGTAAGTTGCCCATGTGTCGGGAGCGGATGCGAAAGTAACATATCAGAGCTAGTGTGAACTGGTGGGTGTGGACCAGCTGAGCCGTTTGCACGCTTTGTCTCCAAACTAAACTTGCTGCATCGTGTCAGTGGAGAAAGACCATTGTGCGTACTCTCCCTGTTAGCCACCCAGTGTTCTGCCAATGCCAGCAATGTTTCCTCCTGTACAAGTTTTATTCTTCATCAATAGCGTTTGATGTGATATATTATCAAATATATTAGTATGGCACATCCCCTTCATCTTATTTATCCACCGCACATTACATCTTCAAAGAGCTCCAGTAAGTTGGTCAAACATTTTTAAATTTCCACAAAATCATGTTGACTTTAATTTATTTTTCTGCCTCCTGTTGTAACATCTTTAATAGTAGCTTCTAACATTTAAGGCAGATTTAATTATTCTGCTGTTTTTTTTATTGACAGTATGTGTCGATACAGTGTACAGGTACCTCTAAAGTATTAAACACCAGATTTTCACATTTTAAAATTTAAAAAGACCGCTAACATGTAAAAACACAATTAATTAAATTAGTGCTTTCTTCTGACATTAAATTAGTGCTTTCTTGTGACAGCTCAAAAAAGTTAAGAGATTTTCATTTTTTTTAATATTACAGAAAGATTACTACCATTTAAAAAATAAACTTTATTAATTAAACTAGGCTCTTAAACACCTTAGAACACAGAGTCCTGCAGCAACGCAGCGTTCTTGCAGAATATCTGGAGGACATAGAGAGGCGACATTTCAGGTTACAAAACGTCACCTATCCATGTTCTCCAGACATGCTGCCTGACCCGCTGAGTTACTTTTTTCAATCTCTTACCATGGCAAATCAAATTCCTCATATGCTGCAAAACTTACTTGGCTAATAAATTGGATTATGATTATTCTGATTCTGATTATGATCCAGTTCTCCAGAGATACCTCCTGACCTGCTGAGTTACTCCAGCACTTTGTGTTCTACGCAAAATTCCAGCACCTGCAGTTCCTTGTGTCTACGTTAAACAGGATTATGATCTGCCATAGATACGCATGCCGGCGCTTGGTGAGTGGCAAACAGAGTTTTGTTTGAGTTGAGTTTAATAGCCTGATGGCTGTGCGGAAGAAGCTGTCTCTGAACCTGGACGTTGCAGTCTTCAGGCTCCTGTACCTTCTACATGAAGGCAGCGGGGAGATGGGTGTGTGGTCAGAATGGTGTGGGTCCTTGATGATGCTGCCAGCCTTTTTGAGGCAGCGACTGTGATAGATCCCCTCGATGTTAGGGAGGTCAGAGCCGATGATGGACTGGGCAGTGCTTACTACACTTTGTAGTATTTTACATCCTGGTCTCTCAAGGAACAGAAAAGACTACAAAAGTAGTAAGTAAAAGTAAAAGGGGGCACTGAGAACCAAAGGACATAGGATTAAGGTGATATTTTAGTTTACTTTACTTTAGAAATACAGTGTGGAAACAGGCCCTTCGAGTCCACACCAACCAGTGATCAACCGGTATCCTAGCACTATCGTACACACTAAGAACATTTTACGAGGTAGCTGAGACAGGTTCAATAACAACATTTAAAAGATATTTATTGACAGGTACATTGATAGGGAGAGATATGAATCAAATGTTGGCAGGTGGGATTAGTACATATGGGGCATCTTGGGCAGCTTAGATAAATATTCGCCAAAGGGCCTGTGTTGTATGACTCTCAATGTTAGTTAAACTAAGGAGCTGATTAACCACCAGGGACGCCGAACGGTTGGCAGCCCGCCAACAGTCTGTCTGTTTTTTCGTCTTAAAAAAAATGTTGTAGTGTGTGTTAAAAATCTGTGTAAATCGTTCTCCGGTTTGTTTTATGTGGGGGAGGGGGAAGTGGTCGGGGGAAACCTTTTCTTTCAGTTTCTTACCTTGCCGGAGATGCGATTATTTTCCGGATCGCATCTACGATCGCTCTGCGGCCTAACATCATGGAGCTGGAGGCCTCTTCGGACTGATTTGAGGCCAATCGCTGGGAGTAGACTTTACATCGGAGTTGATCCCTTAACTGGGATCGCTCCAATCGCGGCCTGCGGACTTTACATCGGGATCTCCAACGTCGTAGAGGTTCGGCCAGCCCCGACGCGGTGTTCGATCGCCCAGTGCAGGGCAGCTGACATCTCCCCCTATGCAGGAGCTGACTGCCCCGATCCGGAGGGCCCAAATGCTTCCGGCATTGGGAGTCAAGATCATCCCATCAATGGAGGGCTCGATGCCCCAGACTGGGAGATCTGAACTTTTTTTTCATCTTCCATCACAGTGAGGAATGCGGAGGAGTCACTGTGGTGGATGTTTATGTTAAAATGTGTTTTGTGTGTTCCGTTGCTTTTTATTTGTATGATTGACTTGGCAAATGAAATTCCTTATATTCTGCAAACTATACTTGGCTAATAAAGTATTATTGTGATTGTGATTGTGATTGTGATTGTTGAGTACTAAGGAATTGCAGATGCTGGTTTATACGGAATATACACACAAAATACTGGAGTAACTCAGTGGGTCAGGCAGCATCTCTGGAGAAAAGGAATAAGAGATGTTTTGGGTCGGAACACTTCGTCAGACTGAAGGATAGATGAAGGCCAGAACTAATCAGGGCAACAGATGACCTCAGGAAGGGTGGAGTCCATAATAGCCTATTGTTGGCTGGGGAAGATGTGCTAATGACAGGGATACAAGGACGTGAGTAGAGGGACAAATAGAACAACTAGGATAGGGGCGGGAGGAGAGAGTAGCGGGATGGGGGGTGGGGGGGTGGGAAGGAATGCAGAAGCTACATTTTCAATGTATTTGAAAAAAGAGAAATCATTTCTGAAAAAGGGTTTCGACCCGAAACGATGCCTATTTCCTTCGCTCCATAGATGCTGCCTCACCCGCTGAGTTTCTCCAGCAGTTTTGTCTACCTTTTTCCAGCATCTGCAGTTCCTTCTTAAACTCAATGTTCATACCGCTGGGTTGTAAGCTGCCAAAGCGAAATATGAGATGCTGTTCCTCCAATTTTGTTCTGACAGTGGAGGAGGCCCAGGACAGAAAGGTCCACATGGGAATGGGAAGGGGAGTTAAAACGGTTGGCAACCAGGAGATCATGCAGGCCAAGGCAGACTGAGCAAAGGTGTTCAGCGAAACAATCAGCAAGTCCAAGCTTGGTCAAGTCAAAGTCAAAGTCAAAAGAGTCAAAGTCAAAAGAGTTTATTGTCATGTGTCCCTGACAGGACAATGAAAATCTTTCTTTGCATAGCCCAACAGAACATGGAAGGCATTGACTACAATTCTATACGCAAATACACCCGTGAATTAATAAATTAATAAAGTGCAAATAACAGATGGAGGGATATTAATGTTCAGAGTTCCGAGCTAAATTTAATAGCCTGATGGCTGTGGGGAAGTAGCTATTCCTAAACCGGGTTGTTGCAGTCTTCAGGCTCCTGTACCTTTTACCCGAAGGTAGCAGGGAGATGAGTGTGTGGCCAGGGTAGTGTGGGTCCTTGATGATGCTGCCAGCCTTTTTGAGGCAGCGACTGCGATAAATCCCCTCGATGGAAGGAAGGTCAGAGCCGATGACGGACTGGGCAGTGTTTACTACTTTTTGTAGTCTTTTCCTCTCCAGGGCGCTCAAGTTGCCGAACCATGCCATGATGCAACCGGTCAGCATGCTCTCTACCGTGCACCTGTAGAAGTTAGAGAGAGTCCTCCTTGACAGACCAACTCTCCGCAACCTTCTCAGGAAGTAGAGGCGCTGATGAGCTTTCTTAATAATTGCATCTATGTTCTCAGACCAGGAAAGATCCCAATCCCAAAGTCTCACCAATATATAGGATCCCACACCAGCAGCACTGGGTACAGAAGATGAGGTTAAATTGATGACTACAAGATGGGAAAGCTGAGGAATCTTGCACCCGTCTTCATTGGTCAGATGGTAGTGGCGAGAGACAACAGCTCCAAGTTCCTGAGTATAAAGACTTCTGATGAAACGCCCTGGGATCAACACATTAATGCTCACCAATTCCTCTACCTTCACATACATCAAGTTCATGAAGAAGTTCAAGTTCAAAAGAGTTTATTGTCATGTGTCCCTGATAGAACAATTAAATTCTTGCTTTGCTTCAGCACAACAGAACATAGTATGCCTTGACTGCAAAGCAGATCAGTGTGTACAAATACCATTATATAAATATATATACACATGAATAAATAAACTGATGAAGTGTAAATAACAGTTAATGGGCTATTAATGTTCAGAGTTTTGTCCGAGCCAAGCTTAATAGCTTGCTGGCTGTGGGAAGTAGCTATTCTTGAACCTGGTCGTTGCAGTCTTCAGGCTCCTGTACCTTCTACCTGAAGGTAGCGGGGAGATGAGTGTGTGGCCAGGATGGTGTGGGTCCTTGATGTTACTGCCAGCCTTTTTGAGGCAGCAACTGCAATAGATCCCCTATATGGAAGGGAGGTCAGAGCCGATGATGGACTGGGCAGTGTTTACTACTTTTTGTAGTCTTTTCCTCTCCAGGGCGCTCAAGTTGCCAAACCAAGCCACGATGCAACCAGTCAGCAAGCTCTCTACTGTGCACCTGTAGAAGTTAGAGAGAGTTCTCCTTGATAGACCGACTCTCTAATCTGCTCAGGAAGTAATAATAATAATAATCTTTATTGTCATTGTGCAAGACAACGAAATTTTGTTGGAGCAGTCCTCCAGCTGCACAGGTAAAAATACGTTAAAAATGACTATAAACATATAGGAGTATGGGCGGGTGTGTGAGAGAGAAGGGGGGGGGGGATCAGTGTGGGAGGGGGGTAAAGTTCAGTAGTGTCACAGCTCTATGGTAGAAGCTGTTTTTTAGTCTTGTCGTGCGGGCACTCAGTGTCCTGTATCGTCTTCCTGAGGGCAGGGGGGTAAAGAGGCAGTGTCCAGGGTGTGTGTTGTCTCTAATGATGCCCTTGACGCTCTGGATGCAGTGGGTCCGGTATATGTCCTCAAGTCTGGGGAGCTGGGTGCCAGTGATCCTCTCAGCAGTCTTAATGACGCGTTGGAGAGCTTTCCTGTTCTCTGCGGTGCAGCCAGAGTACCATACTGTGATGCAGTGTGTGAGAACTGACTCGATGGCTGACCTGTAGAAGCTCACCAGCAGCTGTTGTGGGAGACGTGCCCTCTTCAAGCACCTCAGGAAGTGAAGCCTTTGGAGTCCTTTCTTGGCCGCCGCCGTGATGTTGACGGTCCAGGTCAGGTCATGACTGATGTTGACCCCGGGGTACCTGATGTTCTGCACAGCCTCCACTGTCTCGCCGTTAATGGTGAGGGGCTGATGGGCGAGGGTCCTTGGTCTCCTCCTGAAGTCCAGGATCATCTCCTTTGTTTTTGCTGCGTTGAGGATCAGGTTGTTCTCACGGCTCCAGCTCACCAGGTTCTCTACCTCTGTCCTGTAGGCGGCCTCGTTGTTACTCGTGATCCTGCCTACCTGTCACCTATCCATGTTCTCCACAGATGCTGCCTGACCCGCTGAGTTACTCCAGCACTCTGTGATACGGCACCTATCCATGTTCTCCACAGATGCTGCCTGACCCGCTGAGTTACTCCAGCACTCTGTGATACGTCACCTATCCATGTTCTCCACAGACGCTGCCTGACCCGCTGAGTTACTCCAGCACTCTGTGATACGCCACCTATCCATGTTCTCCACAGATGCTGCCTGACCCGCTGAGTTACTCCAGCACTCTGTGAAACGTCACCTATCCATGTTCTCCACAGATGCTGCCTGACCCGCTGAGTTACTCCAGCACTCTGTGAAACGTCACCTATCCATGTTCTCCACAGATGCTGCCTGACCCGCTGAGTTACTCCAGCACTTTGTGTCCTTTTGTAAACTAAGCTAAATTGGACAGAACGAAATTGGCTGAAGGCGGGCTTTGTGAATGAGCGGTACAATCATAGAATCATCTTGCCACATTGAGCCCACGCGAACCATCACATACCCATCAGCAATAATCCCATTTGCCCTCACTTTGGTGTGTTTCCATGCTGTATCTCTAAACTAAAACAACAAATACATTTGGATGGAAGATAGACAAAATGCTGGAGTAACTCAGCAAGGCAGGCAACATCACAGGAGAGAAGGAATGGGTGACTTTTCGGGTCAAGACCCTTCTTCAAATATTTGGATAGGTACATGGATAGATAGTTTACATATTCTGTTGTGCTGCTGCAAGTAAGAATATCTGTATAAGAATTTCTGTATGGTCTGGGACATATGACAATAAAACACTCTTGACTCCTGGATAAGACGGGTCTGGAGGGGTATGGGCCAATTAGGACTAGTTCAACTTGGCTAGGATGCAGGAGTAGGGCCAGTCCTCACTTTCACCCCAATAGCCGTCACATACAACAAATAGTCCTCCGTCATTTTCGCCACCTCCAACGTGACCCCACCACTCGCCACATCTTCCCATCTCCCCCCCCCCTGTCTGCTTTATGCAAAGACTGCTCCCTCCGTAACTCCCTGGTTAATTCTTCCCTTCCCTTCCCCACCACCCCCTTCCCGGGCACTATCCCTTGCAACCGCAAGAGATGCTACACTTGTTGCTTTACCTCCCCCTTCGACTCCATTCAAGGACCCAAGCGGTCGTTCCACGTGCGACAGAGGTTCACCTGCATCTCCTCCAACCTCGTCTATTGCATCCGCTGCTCTAAATGTCAACTGATCTACATCGGTGAGACCAAGCGTAGGCTTGGCGATCGTTTCGCCGAACACCTCCGCTCGGTCCGCGTTAACCAATCTGATCTCCCGGTGGCTCAGCATCTCAACTCCCCCTCACATTCCGAATCCGACCTTTCTGTCCTGGGCCTCCTACATGGCCAGAGTGAGCCCCACTGGAAATTGGAGGAGCAGCACCTCATATTCCGCTTGGGCAGTTTGCACCCCAGCGGCATAAACATTGACCTCCAATTTCCGGTAGCCCTTGCTGTCTCTTCTTCTCAGCTCTCCCTCAGCCCTCTGGCTCCTCCTCTTCCTTTCTCCTTTCTTCTCCCCACCCCCCCCCCCCCCCCCCCCATATCAGCCTGAAGAAGGAGTTCGGCCCGAAACATTGCCTATTTCCTTCGCTGCATAGATGCTGCTGCATCTCCAGCACTTTTGTCTACCTTTGATTTTCCAGCATCTGCAGTTCCTTCTTAAACAAGTCTTGTTGTTCGACCGTATAACACTTATTATATCTCTCATTCCTCCCCGTTCTCTGACTATAACACAGTATATCTCTCATTGCTCCCTGTTTTCTGACTCTATAACAATGCAGTACATCTCTTGTCATCTTGTTGAGTCTTATTGTACATACTTGTTTTCACCTGAAACACAGATAACGATGGTGTGTTACCTTTTATCGTCATAACGTTTTTGCATATCTTTCATTCATTTGTTAAGTATCTTTCGAAAACATCACCTATTCCTTCTCTCCAGAGATGCTTTCTGACCCGCTGAGCTACTGCAGCTTTTAGTGTCTATCCTCGGTTTGAACCAGCATCTGCCATTCCTTCCGACAGAAGAAACTTCTCTCATCAGTCTGAAAGTGCCAACCCCAAAAATAATCTGTCCGCCTGACCCGCTGAGATCCTCCAGCACTTCTTGTTTCAAACAAGAGTCAAGAGAGTTTTATTGTCATATGTCCCAGGTAGGACAATGAAATTCTTACTTGTTGCAGCACAACAGAATATGTAAACAACGGGAGAAGAAAAAAAAAGTTCAGTGTGTGTATACACATGCACACATACTCAATAAATAACAAATATAGTGCAATAATAATAATAATAGTCAGTTGCAGTTCAAAGCTTATTTGTTGTTGTGTTTAATAGCCTGATGGCTGTTCCTGAACCTGGACTTTACAGTTTTTAGGCTCCTGTACCTTCTTCCCAATGGCAACCGTGAAATGAGTGTGTGACCAAGATGGTGTGGGTCTTTGATGATGTTGGCTTCCTTTTTGAGGCAGTGACTTCAATAGATCCCTTCGGTGGTGGGGAGGTCAAAGCCGGTGATGGATGAAACAAGAGATGTTTCTGTATATCTTCCCATTATCCCCTGTTGTCTGACGTTATAACAACACAGTATATCAACATGCTGTATCTCTAAACTAAAACTAAGACATTTGCATAGAAGATGGACACAAAATGCTGGAGTAACTCAGCAACATCACCTATTCCTTTTCCACAGAGATGATGCCTGACCCGCTGAGTGACTCCAGCATGTTGAGGCTATCCGGTTTCAACCAGCATCTGCAGTTCCTTCCTACACAGTATATCTCTTGTTGTTCCCTGTTGTCCGACTCTATAAAAGCACAGTATATATCTCATTGGTCCCTATTGTTGCGCTCTATAACACCACAGTATGTCACATGCAACTAAGACATTTGGATAGAAGACACAAAATACTGGAGGAACTCAGCGGGACCCGATACGTCACCTTTTCCTTTTCCCCAGAGACCCGCTGAGTAACTCCAGCATCTATCTTCAGTGTAAACCAGCATCTGCAATTCCTACACAGTACATCTCTCATTGGTCCCTGTTGTCTGACTATATAACAACACAGTACATCTCTCATTGTTCCCTGTTGTCTGATTCTATATAATAGCACAGTATACCTCTGACAGACATAAAAAGTTGCAGCAACTCAGTGGGCCAGGCAGCATCTCTGAAGAAAAGGAATAGGTGACGTTTCGGGTCGAGACCGTTCTTCAGATATTCCTTCCTACTTGGAAGATCTCTCATTGCTCCCTGTTGTCTGACTATATAACATAATATATCTATTATTATTGTTCCTTCTTGTCTGACTCTATACAGTGCCCTCCATATTGTCTGGAATAAAGACCCATCATTTATTTATTTGCCTCTGTACTCCACAATTTGAGATTTGTAATATTTTAAAAAATCACATGTGGTTGAAGTGCGCATTGTCAGATTTTATTAAAGGCTTTTTTAATACATTTTAGTCTTACCATGTAGAAATTACAGCTGTGTTTATACATAGACCCTCATTTCAGGGCACCATAATGTTTGGGACACATGGCTTCACAGGTGTTTGTAATTGCTCAGGTATGTTTAATTGCCTCCTTAATGCAGGTATAAGAGAGCTCTTAGCACCTAGTCTTTCCTGCGGTCTTTCCATCACCTTTGGAAACTTTTATTGCTGTTTATCAATTATCAACATGAGGCCCAAAGTTGTGCCAATGAAAGTCAAAGAAGCCATTATGAGACTGAGAAACAAGAATAAAACTGTTAGAGACATCAGCCAAATCAATTACCAAAATCAACTGTTTGTAACATCATTTAGAAGAAAGAGAGCACTGGTGAGCTTACTAATCGCAAAGGGACAGGCAGGCCAAGGAAGACCTCCACAGCTGATGACAAAATAATTATTTCTATAATAAAGAAAAATCCCCAAACACCTGTCCGACAGATCAGAAACATTCTTCAGGAGTCAGGTGTGGATTTGTCAATGACCACTGTCCGCAGTAGACTTCATGAACAGAAATACAGGTTACAGAGGCTACACTGCAAGATGCAAACCATTGGCTCGCCGCAAAAATAGGATGGCCAGGTTACAATTTGCCAAAAGTACTTAAAAGAGCAATCACAGTTCTGGAAAAAGATCTTGTGGACAGATGAGATGAAGATTAACATATCAGAGTGATGGCAAGAGCAAAGTATGGAGGAGAGAAGGAACTGCCCAAGATCCAAAGCATACCACATTTTCTATGAAACACAGTGGTGGGGGTGTTATAGCCTGGGCATGTATGGCTGCTTATCTTCATTGATGATACAACTGCTGATGGTAGTAGCATAATGAAGTGCATAGATACATCCTATCTGCTCACGTTCAAACAAATGCCTCAAAACTCATTGGCTGACGGTTCTTTCTACAGCAAGACAATGATCCCAAACATACTGCTAAAGCAACAAAGGAGTTTTTCAAAGCTAAAAAATGGTCAATCCTTGTGTGGCCAAGTCAATCACCTGATCTAAACCCAATTGAGCATGCCTTTTATATGCCGAAGAGAAAACTGAAGGGGACTAGCCCCCAAAACAAGCATAAGCTAAAGATGGCTGCAATACAGGCCTGGCAGTGCTCCACCAGTGCATCACCAGCAACTGGTGATGTCCATGAATCGCAGACTTCAAGCAGTCATTGCATGCAAAGGATAGCAATAAAATACTAAACATGACCACTTTCATTTGCATGACATTGCTGTGTCCCAAACATTATGGGGCCCTGAAATGGGGGAACTATGTATAAACACTGATGTAATTTTCTACATGGTGTAACCAAAATGTGTAAAAATGGCCCTTCTTAAAATGTGACAATGTGCACTTTAACCACGTGTGATTTTTTCTATTACAAATCTCAGGTTGTGAAATGCAGAGGCAAATAAATAAATGATGGGTCTTTGTCCCAAACATTATGGAGGGCACTGTGACACAGTATATCTCTCAGAGCTCCCTCTTGTCTGACTCTATAACAACAGTATATCTCCCATTGTTCTCTGTTGTTTGACTCCATAACAACAGTATATCTCCCATTGCTCCTTGTTGCCTGAATCTATAACGCAATCTATCTCTCATTGCTCCCCGTTGTCTGACAATAATAACAATAATCTCTCTTTCCCCCCCTTTTATCTGACTCTATAACACAGTATACCTCTCATTGTTCCTTGTTGTCTGACTATAACATAAAATATCTATTATTGCTCCTTGTTTTCTGACTCAACAACTACATAAAATATCTCTTTTTGCTCCTTGCTGCCTGACTATAAAAGGGTTGCCAACTGTCCTGTATTAGCCGGGACATCTCGTATATTGGGACTAATTTGGTTTGTCCCATACGGGACCGCCCTTGTCGTATTTGACCGCTACTACTCGGGTCGAGGAGACTGTCGGGTCGGAGCGCCCCGTCCGGCCCCGCCTCACCAGTCCCGACGTAGTGCAGCCCATGGAGTGCAGCAGCAGCGCCTCGCCCGTGGCCCCGTCGGTCGGTCGGCAGCCTGGCCAGCTGTCCGACCTTCAAGTTCAAGTGATTTATTGTCATGTGTCCCTGATAGGACAATGAAATTCTTGCTTTGCATCAGCACACAGAACATAGAAGGCATTTACTACAAAACAGATCAGTGAGTCCATATACCATATATAAATATATACACGCATATGAATAAATAAACAAATAAAATGTAAATAACAGATAATGGGTTATTAGTTATCAGAGTTTTGTCTGAGCCAGGTTTAATAGCCTGATGGCTGTGGGGAAGTAGCTATTCCAGAACCTGGTCGTTGCAGTCTTCAGGCTCCTGTACCTTATACCTTAAGGTAACAGGGAGATGAGTGTGTGGCCAGGATGGTGTGGGTCTTTGATGATACTGCCAGCTATTTTGAGGCAGTGACTGCAGTAAATCCCCTCGATGGAAGGAAGGTCAGAGCCGATGATGGACTGGGCAGTGTTTACTACTTTTTGTAGTCTTTTCCTCTCCAGGGCGTTCAAGTTGCCGAACCAAGCCACGTTGCAACCGGTCAGCAAGCTCTCTACTGTGCACCTGTAGAAGTTAGAGAGAAACCGACTCTCCGTAATCTTCTCAGGAAGTAGAGGCGCTGGTGAGCTTTCTTGATAATTGCATCAGTGTTCACGGACTACAGCAGGTGCAGTAACATCTATGAATCGAAGGAAATAGGCACCGTTTCGGGCCGAAACCTTTGAGTCTGAAGAAGGGTTTCGGCCCGAAACGTTGCCTATTTCCTTCGCTCCATCGATGCTGCTGCACCCGCTGAGTTTCTCCAGCACTTTTGTCTACCTTCGATTTTCCAGCATCTGCAATTCCTTCTTAAACACAGTATCTCTCTCATTGCTCCCTGCAGTCTGACTCTATAACACGGTGTCTGAAGAAGGGTCTCGACCCGAAATGTCACCCATTCCTTCACTGCAGAGACGCTGCCCGTCCAGCTGAAATACTCCAGCAGTTTTACGTCCATCCTCGGTTATTCGTCTCTCATTGATTTAACGATCACACTCAACCTTTGGCTTTGAAGCCGCCTCCATCAGCGCTAGGCCTCGTCTCCCGGGGCAACGAGGCCGCTGGTTGCCAGGGTGAGAGGTCAGCGGCGGTGGCGGCGCGCAGGCTGCCGGGAGAGCGAGGCCTCCCCCTCTGCGGGCGGGCGGCGGGCGGACGGGAGGCGCGGAGCGGCCGGGGGGACGTGGTCGGCGACTGCAGGTCAGGCGAGCGATGGCGGCCGGGGGAGGGAGGGAGCAAGGAGGGAGGATAACGACGGCGGGAGACGCGGGGCGGCGGCGAGAGAGAGAAATGCGCGGTTTGATGACGTAACGGCCGCCGCTCGGCGCCGGGGCCCAAAACCTCCCCCCCCCCCCCCCCCCTCCGCCGCCGCCGCTGAACGCCCGCCCCCCTCCCCCCGCACCGCAACACAACAACACCCCGGTCACGCCGCAGCCGTCTCCGCCGCAACCCCGGCTGTGGGAAACACCCCGGTATTGCAATTTTACCTGCAGGTGAAAGCCCGCGGGTAGGCCTTCCGGTGTCCGAGCGGAACCCAGCGCCCAGTCTCGTCAGTCGCCACCCGCTCCTCTTCTCTTCTCTCCTCCACTCCAGAGATGCTTCCTTACTGTCCCGCTGACTTACTCCTGCATGTCAAAGAGTGTTTTATTGTCACATGTCCCGGATAGGACAATGCAATTCTTACTTGCTGTGCAGCACCTTCGATGTAAACGAGCATCTGTCTTTTTTTTTGTAAACCAGCATTTGAAGTTCCATGTGTAAAAAAGGAAGTGCAGATGCTGGTATACACTGTTGATGGACATAAAATGCTGGAGTAACTCACGGGTCAGGCAGCATCCCTGGAGAAATGGAATAGGTGACATTTTGGGTTGAGACCCTTCTTCAGATATTCTATGTTGTATGATTCCATGACACTAAACCCCCCTATCCATATATCAGCCAGCAGTCATTTCAAAGTGAGCCGAGGCAGACTATGTAATGGTCTGAAGAAGTGTCTCGACCCAAAATGTCACCCATTTCTTCTCTCCAGAGATGCTGCCTGTCCCACTGAGTTACTCCTGCATGTCAAAGAGTGTTTTATTGTCATATGTCCCAGATGGGACAATGCAATTCTTACTTGCTGTGCAGCACCTTCGATTTAAACGAGCATCTGCAGTTCTTTCCTACACCAGCAAGGAACCGCAGATGCTGCTTTAGACCAAAGGTAGTAGACGCAAAATGCTGGTAGACAAAAGTGTCGGAGAAACTCAGCGGGTGCAGCAGCATCTATGGAGCATCTGAAGAAGGAATATCTGAGGAAGGGTCTCAACCCGAAACATCACCCATTCCTTCTCTCCAGAGATGGTGCTGCACCTGCTGAGTTTCTCCAGCACTTTTGTCTACCTTCAATTTTCCAGCATCTCCAGTTCCTTCTTAGACACAGAATGCTGGCTGGAGTAACTCAGCAGGACCCTTCTTCAGACTGCAATTCCTTCCTACTACACTGGTTGAGGTTGTGGTTACTAGATGGAAGAGAGTTGACAGAAGACCAGGGGGTTAATTCAATCAAGAATTCAGAAATGTGTAGGAAAGAATTGCAGATGCTGGTTTAAATCAAAGGTAGACAAAAAATGCTGGAGTAACTCACCGGGACAGGCAGCATCTCTATAGAGAAGGAATGGGTGACGTTTCGGGTTGAGACCCTTCTTCAGATATACCTTCTGAAGAAGGGACACGACCGGAAACGTCAAGAATTCAGAAATAACAGAGGGATTAATTAGTCAAACAACCTAAGTTTTACTTACAAATTACTCCCGACACTTTGTGCCTGAATGCTTCCAATCCTCTGGCCTCTGCTTACACTGATACTCTCACTAATGGTTCAACAATGGACACAAAATGCTGGAGTTAAGGGCTTGTCCCACTTGGGCGTCATTTGCGCGTCATTTACCCGCGTGGTGACGTGCTGTTGCGCGCGGCCCCAGGATTTTGGGATCTACAAAATCTTTGCGCGCCATCTGCGTGACGTGCAAATAATGTCCAAGTGGGACAGGCCCTTAACTCAGCAGGCCAGGCAGCATTTGTGGAGAAGAGGCATTAGTGGCGATTCTGGTCGAGAATCTTCTCCGGACTGAGAGTCAGGGTCTGAAGAAGTACCTCGACCTGAAACGTCACCTATTCCTTTTCCCCAGAGATGCTGTCCGACTCGCTGAGTTACACCAGCTTTTTGTGCCTATATCTTTGGTTTAAACCTGCATCTGCAGTTCCTTCTTGCACAATGGTTCAATGGTGCTTCATTGTCACATGTGCGAAGTGCAAATACAGAGAAGTTTTTCTTGCAATCAGTCTAGTCTAGTATTGCCATACATAAGCACATCCCCGATTAGCAAATTGTACAGAAATTGTCTACTGATCCCACATGCAAGAGGCGCTATTTTCCAAGTCTAGTCCATACTCCCGTTGTTTCAGAGCAATGGAAATTATATGTAAGATCAAGCTGGATCTAATCAACATTATCTAATCAATAATATCCGGAATTTAGCTTATTATTGTCACGTGTACCGAGGTAGAGTGAAAAACTGTTGCATGCTGTTCCAGTCAGCGAGAAAGCTATATATAATTACAATCAAGCCATCCACACTGTACAGATACAGGTCAAAGGGAATAATGTTTAGTGCAAGATATAGTCCAGAAAAGTTGACTGTCAATCAGCTGTGACTAGATTGCAGGCAGTGCTAATTAAGACCCGTGGAGTCCGTCATACAGCACGGAATCAGGCCCTTCAGCCCAACACATCCTTGCCGACCAAGATGCCCTATCTAAGCTAGTCCCTTTTGCCCGTGTTTATGGAATACCAACCAATCCTACATACTCGAAAATGTCATAAAAATTATTCAGGCACAATCTTTCTTTAACAACTCCATATTCGCTTGTTTTTGTTTTAACCCGAGCCTTTCTAAATGATGAGTTATGCCAAACCTTGAATAATATTCTAGTAATTTACTTTCCATCTACTTTTACCGACGTTCCCATATTTACGTTCATAGTCATAGAGTCGTACAACATGGAAATAGACCCTTCTGGCCAACATGTCCTTGCCATCCAAATGCCTCATCTAAGATAGTCCCATTTGGCTCATATCCCTCTAAATCTTCCCTATCCATATACCCGTCCAAATGCCTTTTAAATGTTGTTATTATACCTGCCTCGATGACCTCTGACAGCTTGTATCATATATCCATCACCCTCTGAGTGAAAAATGTTGACCCTCGGATTCCTATTAAATATTTTGGTTCTCACCTTAAATCTACGTCCTCTGGTTCTTGATTCTCCTACTCAGGGTAAAAGACTCTGAGCTTTCACCCTATCACGTCTCCTCATGTTTTATACACCTCTATAAGATCACTCCTCGATCTCCTGCGCTCCAAGGGAGAAAGTCCTAGCCTGCCTGACCTTTGCCGATAACTCAGGCCCTCGAGCTACTTTATGTGCTGTATGACCATGCCTCTATAAGCCCAAGAAATAGTTATGTGAGAGTGAGAGGTTTGGGATTGGATTCAAGGGGAATGTTGCAGTGTTAATTCTTCTTCTTGGCTCTACTTCTTTGGCAGCTGCACAATATGTGTGGTGAAACGACAAATTTATCCTCAGCTAATCAAAAAGTCATTTCTCACTGGGAGTCACGTTTTCAATGTAAAACTGTGAAAGATAGCAATCTCCCTGTTCCTTCACGCGCGCATCTGGCTCTGTGTTAAATCTATTCCTTTCTCCAGCTGTTGCACAAAGTTCTTGTTCCCTTCTCGCCTCTCTTCCAGATGTGGCAGGAAGGTCAGCTCCTTTTGTAATCTAGTTACTTCATCAAAAATGATTAATCTCTTCCCCATAATAAAAGTAAGTGCAGACAAATATATATAGGATTATATATGTGTAGGAAAGAACTGCTGATGCTGGTTTAAATCGAAGATAGACACAAAATGCTGGAGTAACTTAGCAGGACTGGCAGCATCTCTGGAGAGACGGAATGGGTAACGCTTCGTGTCGAGGCCCTTCTTCAGACATGTATAGGTTTATACATGGATAGGTATAATATAGGGTTATACATGAATGTATAGATATATACAATAAACTGTCATTAGCACAGACTCGTTTATAATGGATTTTGGTCATAGCAGACTGCATCTTTCAGAACACAGGCTGCTAGTGACCCTACATAGGCTGTTGAAATTGACAAGAGATTGAAATTGACAAGAGGTTGAAATTGACCAGGGGTTGAAATTGACAAGAGGTTGAAATGGACAAGCAATCGCTTGGATCAACACTTAACTCTATTAAACAATGTAACAAATGGCCTTTAGTGTTTTTAGCTTGCTGTAACAAAAGAGCATTTTTGGTTGTTAAAAATAACTTTGTATTTGATAGAGACACCGCACAGACACAGACATTCTGATTAGGAAGTTTGCAGAAGATACATTAATTGGTGGAGTTGTGGGGGGGGCGAGGAAGATTATGAAAGGATGCACCAATTTGTAGACTAATTGGAATTTGGGCAGAGAATGTGGGATTTGGGTAGTGTAGTGTATTTGGGTGCTTGGAACCAAAGATTATAGAGGAGCAAGATGCGCCACTCAGTGGAAAAGGCGTAGTATCACATGTGTGATTGTCGACGCCATATTAGCGGACCAGAGATGGCGTCGACTATGGCGTCTACTGGGAAACTGGGCTTCTCTATAATCTTTGTCTCTCGATCTCCCGCTGTGTAATCCGCTCCAAAGCTCCAGAGCAGTTGCAAGCAAAGATTATAGAGCAAGATGCATTAGAAAGTTATTAGATTTATCTATAATAGATCTTTACTTACCTCTCGATCCCCTCTCTTCTCGCTATCCCCCTCGCTTCTCTCGATCACCCTCTCTTCTCTCTATCGCTCTCTCTCCCCTCTCGATCGTTCTCTCTCCCCTTTTGATCTCTTTCTCTCCCCTCTCGATCTATCTCTCTCCTCTCTCTTCTCGATTTCCCTCTCTCCCTCCCTACCCTCTGCGTGAGAGTTGGCAGCCCTGCTATGCCAGGCCCAAAAGAGGATAGAAATAAATTACATAATGGTCTTTGTAAGAAGATTTTAATAAGGTCTTCTATCTGTCCCACCATATATTTATATGAATGTGTGTTTGTGTGTGCCTGTAATTTTGTGCACAGTGTGTGTTAAAGCAATACAAGGGAAGCTGCACAATACAATGCAAGGGAAACTACGCAAAGGTGGGGGCTGGGGAGGAAAGATGCGAGGGAACAGGGGGAAAATGGAGGGGGAGAGGGAAGGGAGGGAGAGAGAGGGAAGGAGGGAAGGAGGGAGGGGGAGAGGGAGAGGGGAGAGAGGGAGATCGAGAGAAGATAGGGGAGAGAGATCGAGAGAAGAGGGAAGAGAGAGATCGAGAGGGGAGAGAGAGAAGAGGGAGAGAGAGATCGAAAGAGAGGGAGAGAAAGATCGAGAGAAAGAGTGATCGAGAGAAGAGAGGGATCAAGAGGAGAGGGAGAGAAAGATCGAGAAAAGAGAGGGGAGAGAAAGATCGAGAGGGGGAGAGAGAGGGATCGAGAGAAGAGGGGATAGAGAGGGATCGAGAGGTAAGTAAAGATCTATTACAAATAAATATAATAACTTTCTAATGCATCTTGCTCCTCTATAATCTTTGCTTACAACTGCTCTGTAGCGGATTACACATGGGGAGGCAGTCCGCCAAAATGGCGGCCGTGACGTTCCGTTAAGGGCCTGTCCCACCAGCATGCAACTCTATGCGATTAGCGCGACCTAACGTGGTCGCTTGAGCCGTCCGGCGTCGCGGGGCCGGTCCCACTTCGATCGCCGGAGCCGTGCGGAATTGTGCGGAGTTCGTCCCGAGTTCGTCCCGACACCGCGCGGGGCTCCGAAAAACCGACTATGTCCAAAAATCCCGCGCGGCAACGGTTTGTCGGCTCGCAGTCGCCTCGACATTTACACACCGCCCGGACATCGTGCCTCCGTGAACCTATTTGTAAGTGCCTCCGTGACCCTCTATGTGTGTGGCTCCGTGGCCCTGTATGTATGTGTGCCTCGGTGCCCCTCTCTGTGTGCCCCTCTAAGTCCTGGCGAACTTACCTTGGTCTTGCTTCAAGTTCGCCTCACTTTGTGCCGCGTTGCGCCACTCACCCAACCTCCGCGCGGCCCCTGCTGCCGGTTTAGTTGCGCTTGCCGCATGCAGGCGCATGCTGGTGGGAACGGCCCTGCACAGGGGATCACCCGACCTCCGCGCGGCCCCCGCTGCCGGTTTGATCGCGTTCATCGCATAGAGTTGCATGCTGGTGGGACAGGCCCTTTACGTACTACACACCAGTCCATTGGATTTCCACTGAGTGGCGCATCTTGCTCCTCTATAATCTTTGCTTGGAACTGCCTTAAAAGAACACTCAGATACAGGAGTAAACTACCAAGCTTCTTTATTCTAGGGCGCCACCTTGAGTCTCCCAAGCACATGTGTCCCCTCGCACAAGACATAACATATGCTAATTATATCACATACACTCCCCCTTTAACTTGGAGGCAGGTAACACCATTTACATTATATACATTACACTGTTCCCCTGATAATGCTGATAACACCATTTTGATTAAATTAAATATAATTGATTAACACACTTGCACAATTATATTATTACAGTCATCTTACATTACATCCTCATAACTAATAATCATATCTAAACTTAGTACTTAAAATGGTTCATTCCACTCATCTTCCTTAAACCACATACATTACTCCTTGATTTATGTGTTATCCTTTTCCGTTCCCTTCTGTGTAAATTGCGCACTCTTTCTAATCACTCTAGCTCTACCTGTATCTCTGCCTCTTCCCTTTTTAAATGTCCTAATCTAATTTGCAGATTTCTTCCTGTTCCTTATTTGTAGGTGGGATCTGACATGACTGCAGCTTTTCGTTTTCTAGCAGCTTTTTCTGTTACTCAATTTCCTGGCGCTGCGTGTTTATCTGCTCTTGCGGTACAATAACATTCTGCAATGCATAACCATTTGTCCATTACTCAGTGAAGGAAGCTCAATGCTGGGCTATAGTGAAGTGTCCTAATCGCAATCGGTCCTGCATACTTTTGTCTCGACCGACAAGCCTCCCTTCTTTAGATTTTTCTATTAACAGCTTTTTGATCATCGTCACACATTTATTTAACCGTTCTTTGTATCGTTTAAGCCTTTTCTGTTCTTCATCTATTTGTCTTCTTAAGTCACCTTTCTGGTTATTCATCAAGAAGTAGGATCTGTATTGTATTTACAATACAACAGTCGCTTTGATTTGCGCTCTGTATAGTTTTCTTACTACATAAGCACGGTAGTGAGACTGCACTACAACTGCTGGATAAATCAGTTTTGAGGAAGTCTTTCCTATATCGTTTAAGCCTTTTGTATCGTTTCAGCCTTTTCTGTTGTGCATCTATTTGTCTCCTTAGGTCTTTCCTATACCAGCTCATACGAAGTACTGACTGAACTTTTACAGTAGCCCTCTTTTGCTTAATCCACTGCCTGACAACCATACCCTTGTAGGCAGCCTGAATGGTAATGGTTGCATACCTCATTGATTGATATTGCACAAACTGGGAATGCCCTATTTTGCATGCTTTGTACCATCTCTGGATCGAGATGACCTACTTGTCGCATAGCTCTGCAGTGTACCCTTGATTGGTAATCACAGTATGCAGCTTGCAGAGTGACTACAGCTGCCTTTTGCATCAATAAATGTTTTCTTGTAATGCACATCAATAAGACTGACTTAATGTGGCATGCTGCTTTGATTTTCTCAACCAATTCTCTGGCTTTAAGCCCGCGGTAGAAGGCCTAAATACAAACCACTGCTTTTCTCAAACTATTATAATGTCTCACTTGGACATCTCTTATCTGGCAAGCTCTGTATCGTTGCTGAACCGTAATGGCAGACCAGTGTAGTGACTTGAAATACTGACGCTGTTTATGCATCTGATAATAAGTCTGTATGACCGTGGCAGATTTGTGCATGCACCGCAATTGCTTTCGAACAAGCATTCCTCGGTAGGCAGCCTGAAGCAGTACAACGCCTCTGCGTACCTTCATGTAAGTCTTGCGATCACTTTCCATTTGAAGGTGTGCCCTATAATGGGTTTGTACTATTATAGCTGCTAATTTCATTGCCCTGTATGGATGGTATACTCTGTGCCTTCTAAATGCTGCTTGTATTACCGTTGCTGCCTTCTGTTTGTTCCGGATCTCTCTCTGTACCTTCATACCCCTGAATGCAGCTTGAATAGTTAGGGTTGCCCTCTGGATGGCAATGTCCCTTTGCATTTGACTTTTGTCCCTTTGCCTTTGGCCTTTTCCACTTGACCTTTGTCACTGGGCACTTGACTTTTGTCATTTTGCCCTTGACTTTTGCCACTTTGCCGTTTATCTTTGGCCTTTTTCACTTGACCCTTGACTTTTGTCACTTTGCCCTTGACTTTTGTCCTTTGAGGGACTCCGTGCCCTCTTTAGTTCAGGCTCCTTGCCTCTGGATGCCCTTGGAGGTTTTGGCGAGAAATGAGCCATTAATGCCTCCTAACACTCCTCGTACATTTTGTCTGTGGGCTTTGCTGGTAGCAGTAACATACGTAAGGTCTGATAACCCTCTCTTCCTAAGCCTAATATGAACCATGCTCTCTTCTTCTCCTCTGCAGCGATATCATTGGAAATGAAACAAGGCTCACAGACTTCGATCCATTTCTCAAAATTACACCCAGAATCTAACTGGGGCATGTTTCCTACAATTTGAAAAGCCATGCTACCTGTTGCTATTCAGGTGCACTATATTCTGTTCTCTCACGACCGGTCCGCATCTCTCGCGGCCGTTTTTTTTTACTCTGCCGGTCCGCTTCTCACGCGGCCGCCTTTCTCCCTCAACCGGGCTGACTCTTCTCCCGGCTGGGCTTTCTCTCACGACCGGGCTGACTCTTCTCCCGGCCGGGTTGACTCCGTTTTTGTCGGTGGCTTCTCCGGACCTGTCCGTGGCCTACTCGGTACTAGGCCCTCACTCGACAGTGGCGGCTCCTGGGCCTGGCTGTGGGCTACACAGCCCTGAAAAATGTTCAAAGTCGGTGGCGGTCTCCAGACCTGTCCGTGGCCTACCCGGTACATGGCCCTGGAACTCACCCAACGTTGGTGGCGGCTGCTGGGCCTCTTCTGCCCCTTTGCCGTGGCTGCACGGCCCTGGAAAGCGTTCCAGTTAAATTGACACTGTCGCTGTCCTGCTGGTTAGGCTTCCAGCTTTCAGCTGCGTTCTTTGGTGACACTTACTTACTGCCCCACTTCTTTTCCTAGCATCCTGTTCCGACCTTTCTTTTCTTTGGCGCCAATTCAAAGCCATTTGCCACCAAATCTTTTTGCTTAGTGCCGTTCCACTTTGTTTCCAAACACAACCTCTTCTTTTTAACTTTTTTCTCTTGACAGCCCTTCTTCTTTGTTCTTTTCTGTTCTTTTATCCTCGTTGCCTCGTTATCGCTGTTGTGTGTTTTGGTGTACCAATTCACCTAAAACTTAGCTGTACAAAGATTATTCAGCTTTTAAATTACAGTCCGATGCTTAGAGGGATCTGCAGGCCTCTCATGTCCAGCTCGCAAACAACTGCGACACAACTCCGTATCTACTGTTTAAACTGTTAAACAATCGAGCGTGTTGCAAAACAGTCCTGCGGGTGAGTTCACAAACTCCATCCCATCCTCGTCGCCAATTGTAGTGTATTTGGGTGCTTGGAACTGACTAAAAAGAACACTCAGATACAGGAGTAAACTAGCAAGCTTCTTTATTCTAGGACGCCACCTTGAGTCTCCCCAGCGCATGCGTCCCCTCGCACAAGACATAACATATGCTAATTATATCACATACATCACAGGTAGCACAGTGGAGCAGCGGTAGTGTTGCTGCCTTACAGAGGCAGAGACCCGGACTACAGTTGCTGTCTGTATGGAGTCTGTACGTTCTCCCCGTGACCTGCGTGGGTTTTCTCCGGGATATCTGGTTTGCTCCCACGCTCCAAAGATGTACAGGCTTGTTGGTTAATTGGCTTTGTATAATTGTTAATTGTCCCTAGTGTGTGTAGGATCATGTTAGTGTATGGGGATCGCTGATCCGCGCAGACCACCTCCTTCACCCTCGGGACTATTAACCTACAAACCCGCACTTCTTTGGGGTGTGGGAGGAAACTGGAGCACCCGGAGAAACCCCACGCGGTCACAGGGAGAACGTGCCAACTCCACATAGACTGCACCAAATCTAACTTGGCTCTCTTGCGCTGGGAGGGAGCGGCCCTTCCAGATACTGTGCCGCCCCAAAGATTTCAAGTAATTCAATGGAAAGCACTCGGCATCTGTGGAAAATGAAGGAGTTAATGTTCAGCTCTCTAACCCTTCGTTAGAACTTGTTACAGAGTCATACAGCGTGGAAACATGCCCTTCCGCCCAACTTGCCCACACTGACTAACGTGCCCCATCTACACTAGTCCCACCTGCCTGCCTTTGGCTCGTATCCCTCTAAACTGATCCTATCCATGTATGGCCCAAATGTTTCTGTAACGTTGCGATAGTACCTACCTCATCTACTTCCTCCGGCAGCTCGTTCCATATACACCCACCACCCTTTGTGTAAAAAAAAAGTTGTCCCACTGGTTCCTATTAATCTTGTTCTGTAATTCTTTTATTTTTATTTTTAATTTAAATGTAGGTTTGTGCTTTGTTTCCCCAGTTACTGGACATGGAGGCAGAGGAGGTGTTGGTGGACACTGTTCACGAGGTACCAAGCCACTACAAGGTCGTACTGGACAGACTGAATGAACAGAGACAGCAGGAGCAGTTTACTGATATCACTCTCATCGTGGACGGTCAGTATTTTACCCTTGTCGTGCACACAGGGTCTGGGTTCATGCTAGAGCTTTGCCCTTCAGGAGAGGAGCTGCGACTTGCCCAATAAAGCAGCAAACCCCAGTGTTCGAAAAAAAACAAAAAAAAACAGAGTACTGGAGTAACTCAGCGGGTCAGGCAGCACCTGTGGAGAACATGGATAGGTGACGTTTCACAGAGTGCTGGACTAACTCAGCGGGTCAGGCAGCATCTGTGGAGAACATGGATAGGTGACGTTTCACAGAGTGCTGGAGTAACTCAGCGGGTCAGGCAGCATCTGTGGAGAACATGGATAGGTGACGTTTCACAGAGTGCTGGAGTAACTCAGCGGGTCAGGCAGCATCTGTGGAGAACATGGATAGGTGACGTTTCACAGAGTGCTGGAGTAACTCAGCGGGTCAGGCAGCATCTGTGGAGAACATGGATAGGTGACGTTTCACAGAGTGCTGGAGTAACTCAGCGGGTCAGGCAGCACCTGTGGAGAACATGGATAGGTGACGTTTCACAGAGTGCTGGAGTAACTCAGCGGGTCAGGCAGCATCTGTGGAGAACATGGATAGGTGACGTTTCACAGAGTGCTGGAGTAACTCAGCGGGTCAGGCAGCATCTGTGGAGAACATGGATAGGTGACGTTTCACAGAGTGCTGGAGTAACTCAGCGGGTCAGGCAGCATCTGTGGAGAACATGGATAGGTGACGTTTCACAGAGTGCTGGAGTAACTCAGCGGGTCAGGCAGCATCTCTGGAGAACAGCGGCACAGCGGTAGAGTTGCTGCCTCATAGCGCCAGAGACCCGGATTCCATCATGACCAAGGGTGCTGTCTGTACGGATTTTGTACTTTCTCCCCGTGACCTGCGTGGGTTTTTTCCTGGTGCTGCAGTTTCCTCCCGCAGTACAAAGACGTATGGATCTGTACGATAATTAGCTTGATAAAATTGTAAATTGTCCCTCGTGTGTGTAAGATGTGTGTCCCTCCGTGTGTAGGGAGATCGCTGGTCAGTGCGGCCGAAGTGTCTGTTTCCATCTGTATCGCTAAACTAAAGTCCCCGATCCGAAACGTCCATGCTCTCCAGAGATGCTGCCTGACCCGCTGAGTTACTCCAGCGCTTTGACTTTTTTTATTTGCATACCAGCGTCTGCAATTCCTCGTGCCTGCATTTGGCTTCTGGTATGCCATTTGCATGTGATGAAACGCGATGACTACATCTGAGGAAGAGTAAAATTGAGTTGTGTTCCGCAGGTCACCATTTCAAAGCCCACAAGGCTGTCCTTGCCGCCTGCAGCCAGTTCTTCTGCCGCTTTTTCCAGGATTTCCGGGAGGAACCCTTGGTGGAGATTGAAGGTAGGTTTTGACTGAAACATCAACGGGCAGGGCCTTCGCAGTGAATGATAGAAAAATGTACTTTGCGATTCAATCCATTATGAAAAATGACAGCAGGATCAGGATCTGGATCAGTTGGACAAGTGAGCTGAGAACGGCTAATGCTCCAAATGAGGGCGAGGTGTTGCAGTTTTGAAGTCAAACCAGGGCAGAACCATGAATGGCAGGGCGCTGGGAGTGCTGCAGAACAGAGGGATCTAGGCTTACTGGTACCTGGTTCTCTGAAGTTGGCATCACACATAGGTAGGGTGGAGAAGAAGGCGTTTGATACATTGGCCTTCATGAGTCCTGGTATAAGGTACAGAAGTTGAGCCATTGTGTTACAGTTGTACAAGATGTTGGTGGGGCCGCATTTAGAGGTGCGATCAGTTTGGTCGGCTTGCTCTGGGAGGGATGTCATTAAGCTGAAAAGAGTGCAAAGAAGATTCACGAAGATGTTGCCAGAACTGAGGGCCTGAGATACAGGGAAATGTTGGTTAGGCTAGGACTTTATTCCTTGGACATTGGACTTTATCTCTGGTGCTACAATGCTGAGAACTATATTCTACCCTCAAAGGGTTGATCAAAGTATCCTCTCCTTTGCTCCATCTATTGAGTTTGATTGTATTTATGAAAAGTATTATCCGATCTGTTGGATAACATGCTTTTCATTTTGACACTGGGCTTCTTCTTCTTCTTGCGTATGGCGTGCACAGCCTAAAGTTGCAGGACAACTTGTTCTATTTGATCTTACTTGATTGTGCACGCCGGGTTGATTGCATTCGTCGAAACAGGGCGGACCACGTGAAGGTTGCAATCTCCCACCCGACACTGGACTCATAGTCAGGTCGTTAATGTAATCCTGATCCCTATGTATCAATATCACTGTTATGTTTATCTTTTTCTTTTTCGGGGGAAAAGATTAAAAAAGAAAAGAAAGGATTTCCTAATAAAGCTATTACCATTTTAAAAAAAAACCCGAAGCTTTTCATTGTACCTCGGTACAGGTGACGATAACAAACCAAAACCATGCAAATTCCCTCTGAATTAACTATCCATTGACCAGTGTATTCAAATGTCATTCTATCTGAATTCACGCAAAGGTCTGTCCATCTGCATTCACTCACCCATCCCCATTCTCTGAAATCTCCCATCCATTGTCCAATCTCTCTGAATTCACACATCCATTTTCCATTCTGTCTGAATTCACCTATTCATTGTCAATTCTATCTGAATGCACCTATTAAAGGCCATGTTGTCTGAGGTCACCCAAAGGTCAGTCTATCTAAATTCAATGCTTAGTTTAGAGATATAGCGCGGAAACAGGCCCTTTCGGCCCACCGGGTCTGCGCCGACCAGCGATCGCCGCACATTAACACTATCCTATACCCACTAGGGACAATTTTTTCCTTACATTTACCAAGCCAATTAAACTACAAACCTGTACATCTTTGGAGTATGGGAGGAAACCCACGCAGGTCAAGGGGAGAACATACAAACTCCGTACAGACAGCACCCGTGGTCAGGATCGAACCCGTGGTCTCCGGTGCTGCATTCGCTGTAAGGCAGCAACTCTACAGCTGTGCCACCGTGACCGCCATCGTGTTAAGCTGGAAAGGGTGCAGAGATGATTTATGAGGACGTTGCCAGGACTCGACGACCAGAGCTATAGGGAGAGATTGAGCAGGCTAGGACTCTATTCCTTGGAGCGCAGGAGGATACGCGGTGATCTTAAAGATGTGTACAAAATCATGAGAGGAATACATCGGGTAAACGCAGAGTCTCTTGCCCAGAGTTGGGAAATCGAGAACCAGAGGACATGGGTTTAATCTGAGGGGGGGATAAAATTAATAGGAACCTGAGGGCCAAGCTTTTCCACAAGGGGTAGTAGATATATGGAATGAGCTGGTGGAGGAGGTAGTTGAGGCAGGTACTATCACAATGTTCAAAAAACATTTAGATAGGTGCATGTCAGGTGTAGAGGGATATGGGCCGAACTGCAGGCAAGTGGGACTAGTGTAGATGAAACGTGTTGGCCGAAACGTGTTGGTCTGTTTCCACACTGTATGACCCTATGACCGTTCAGAAGCCTGGTAACACAGAGGTAAATTCAGCACCCATAAACCCAGTGTTTGTTGCAGCTTCTTCTGCACAATTGGTTTTAATTTCTAGTTTTAGAGATACAGCGCGCAAACAGGCCCTGCAGCCCACTGATTCATGCCAATCACAGATCATCCCATACACTTACGCTATCGTACACACTAGGGGCAATTTTACAATTACCAAATTACCGATGGCACTTAACCTACAAAATTGCACGTCTTTGGACTGTGGGAGGAAACCGGAGCACTTGGAGAAAACCAACGCAGGTCACGGGGAGGACAGGACGGACAAACTCCGTACAGGCAGCACCCGAGGTTAGGATCGAAGCTGGGTCTCTGGCGCTGTGAGGCGGCAACTCTACCGTTGTGCTACCGTGCTGCTCACTGGTCGGGGCGGGTTGCGATATGTTTGTCACGAGTGGCGCTGACGTTTTGCTCTCCGTCCCCAGGGGTGAGCAACCTGGCGTTCCAGCACCTGATCGAGTTCACCTACACGGCCAAGCTGATGGTGCTGCAGGAGGAGGAGGCGAGCGATGTGTGGAAAGCCGCTGAATACCTGCAGATGGAGGAGGCGATGAAAGCCCTCAACAACCGGTAACTACCCGTCGCTGCTTGTCTCCGCTCTTCCTGAGGCTGGTGCTGAGCTCCAATTTTAGAGATGCAGCGTGGAAATGCTGTTTCCTTTGTTTGAGGAAGGCAACAGGGACAATCCAGGAAAATGTAGACCAATTAGCCTTATGTCTGTGGTAGGGAAATTGACAGAGGATTTCTTTAGTAACAGGATGGTCAATTAGAAAAATCATGGCCTTAGTAGACTTTTGACTTTGGAGATACAGCGTGAAAACAGTCCCATCGGCCCACCGAGTCCGTGCCGACCACCAATCATCTCTCAACTTCACTGAGTTTAGAAGGATGAGGGGAGATCTTATAGAAACATACATAATTATAAAAGGACTGAACAAGCTAGATGCAGGAAAAATGTTCCCAATGTTGGGCGAGTCCAAAACCAGGGGCCACAGTCTTAGAATAAAGGGGAGGTCATTTAAGACTGAGGTGAGAAAAAACTTTTTCACCCAGAGAGTTGTAAATTTATGGAATTCCCTGCCACAGAGGGCAGTGGAGGCCAAGTCACTGGATGGATTTAAGAGAGAGTTAGATAGAGCTCTAGGGGCTAGTGGAGTCAAGGGATATGGGGAGAAGGCAGGCACGGGTTATTGATATGGGACGATCAGCCATGATCACAATGAATGGCGGTGCTAGCTCGAAGGGCTGAATGGCCTCATCCTGCACCTGTTTTCTATGTTTTTATGTAAACACCGTGTACACTAGCACTATCCTACACACTAATGTCAATTTACAATTTACAGCAGCCAATTAACCTCCAAGCCTGAAAATAGACACAAAACGCCGGAGTAACACAGCGGGACAGGCAGCATCTCTGGAGAGAAGGAATGGGTGACTTTTCGGGTCGGGGCCCTTCTTCAGACTCACAAACCTGAATGTTTTTTGAGTGTTGGAGGAAACTGGAGCACCTGGAGGAAACCCACGTGGTCACAGTACAAACTCCCGACAGACAGCACCCGTAGTCAGGATCACACCCGGGTGTCTTGCGCCGTAAGGCAGCAGCTTTATCTCTGTGCCTCTGTGCCGGCCTGGGCTTAGTGGGCCCCACCTTATTCCACCGAGGAGGAGAGCAGGCTGGAAGTGAGACTGTACGTAATTTGTTCATTCTCCCTGTGACTGCGTGGGTTGTCTCCAGGTGCCCCGGCTTCCTCCCACACCAGGTTAATTGGCTTATGAAACAGTTATCTCTAAAACTAAAAAAACTAAGTACAAGAGTAGGCTATTTGGATGGGCTAGCTTATTTCCCGCTGGAGACAAGAAGGAACTGTCGACGCTGGTTTGCAAAAGAAAAGACACAACCAACTCATTGGGTAGGTATATTTTATTCTCCAGAGTAGCTGCATGTCCTACTGTGTTACTCCAGCACTTTGTGTCTTTTTTTGTTTCCCAACAGGACGGGGGACTGTTTCCCGACGGCCTTTGGCTTGTCTCCCCTGGAGTAAAGAAGGCCATGAACTCAACCGATAGAAGTAAATAATCAGGAGTGAGATTGTTGAACCCTTGGTTAAATTTGATCAAACTTGGGGAAGATTTATTCAACAAGATTTTCATATAAAATAAATTGTTCCCTCTCCAACCGTTATAAAAATGATTTTACCTTTATACGGTGGAACAGACTTGACGACAAACAGGGACTTAAATTGTTGAAATTCTCAGCTCAGATTCTGTTTTGCTTTTTTTCTAGTTTAGGGGGGGGTTTTGTTTCTTTTTTTTTCTCTCTTTTTTTTCCTTTTCTTTCTTTTTATCTTTTTGTTTTGTATTTTATGTATATAAGTTTTCTTTTAAACATTTTACTATATTTACATAGAGACCGGGGAGGTCTATACTCAATGTGTATTTTGACCCATATTTAAGTTATACCTGTTATTAATGTAATCCTGATCCCTATGTATCAATATCATTGTTATGTTTATCATTATTCTTTTTGTTTTGTTTTAGTTTTTGGAAAAAAAAAAGCTAATAAAAAGATTTTAACAGAAAAGAAAGAAGTTAATAAACATAGAACATTACATCTTAAGAACAGGCTCCATTGGCCCACTTTCTCTGTGACCAATATGATGCCAAGACCATCTCCTATCTACCTGCACCTAATCCATATCCCTCCATTCCCTGCACGTCCATGTGTCTATCCAAAAACCACTACCTTCCCTGCCTCCACCACACTGCATTAAGCATGTTCCAGGCACCCACCATCCTCTGTGTAAATACGATTGCCTCACACGCTGGCAGGTGGGACTAGTATAGAAAGGGCACGAGGCTCAGTGTGGGCAAGTTGGGCTATAGGCCTCTGTTACCGCCCTTTATGACACTATGGCTCCAGGACCCAACTTAGTTGGGGATGCAGAATCACACGACGCAGACAACAAATGCATGCTGGCCATCAATGAACCATTTGCATGAACACTACACTAATACCATTTATAATCTCATCGACTCCTCCCAGACTACTCCGCCGGCACGGTGGTGTAGCCTTAGTGCTACTGCCTCACCGTGCCAGACACCTGGGTTTGATCCCGACTACGGGTGCTGTCTGTACGGAGTTTGTACGGACTCCCGTGACCTGCGTGGGTTTTCTCCCAGATTTTTGGTTACTCCCACACTCCAAAAACATACAGGTTTGTAGGTTCATTGGCTTGGTATAACTGTAAAATTGTCTCTAGTGTGTGTTGGGTAGTGTTAATGTACGGGGATCACTGGTCGGTGTGGGCCGAAGGGCCTGTTTCCACGCTGTATCTCTTAAACTAAACTCCCCTATACGTTAAGCAAACACGCACGACCTTTGGACATGGGAGGAAACCGGAGCACCCGGTGGAAACTCGTACAGTGACAGGGAGAAGGCACAGACTCCATGGGGTGTGTGTTGAACCTGGGTCTCTGGAGCTGTGAGGCAGCAGCTTTACTAGCTGGGCTACTACGCTACCATAACTGGGCTTTTTCTACATGGGCGAGGACCTTTCTTCCACATCGGTGTCCTTGTGCTGTCTTAATGTAGTCAATCCAGTGTTCGTGAGCCCGCCCGCTGAATTAGCGTGTGTCCGGAGCTGGTTACTTGTCCCCCACACAGCCCCGTTCTAGCATTGTCTCTAACATCTGTCTTCTACCCATTGGCCCCGTTCTGCACCCTGGCCTTTTCCTCCAGTCTCTGCCTCTCCACTTGATCTATTCCCCATTCTCACTCCTCCTGATCTTATTCCCATTCTCTGATTTTTTTCCCCCCTCCATTCTCTGATCTTTCCCCCCCATTCCCTCTCACCTCATCTTTCCCCCATTCTGTTTTCCTCCCATTCTGCGATCTTTATCACATTCACCCTCCTCTCCTCGTCTTTTCTCCCCATTCTTTGAACTTTTCCCCTATTCTTGATTCCCCCCTCTCCTGACATTTCTCCCCCCCCCCCCCACCGATCTTTTTCACCATGTCCTGCCCCCTCAGCTGCTAACAGGCAACTGAACCATCCTATCAACAACTAGAGAGCGGACCTGACCTCCCATCTACCTCATTGGAGACCTTTGGGCTATCTTTAATGGAACTTTACTGGACTGTATCTTGCATAAAACGTTATTCCTTTCGACCTGTATCTGTTCACTGCGGACAGCTTGATTGCAATCATGTGTAGTCTTTCCGCTGAATGGATAGCATGCAGCAAAAAAGCTTTTCTGTGTACCTCGGCACACGCGACAATAAACTAATCTAAACTAAATTAAATTAAGCTAATTACACATGACATTTTGAAAAGAAAGAAGACTTATTGGTGAGAAGGGAATGTTTAGAGTTGAGAGATACAGCATGGAAACTGGCCCTTCAGCCCACCGAGTCTGTGACCAAACATTATTACGCTTATCGTGTATCTGTGCACTGTGGACGGCTTAATTGTAATCACGTACAGTCTTTCCGCTGACTGGTGAGAACGCAACAAGCTTTTCACTGTACCTCGGTACACGTGACAATAAAGTCCTGATCACCCTGTGCATGTATTTTTCCATCAGGACCAGCGCCAAGTCTCCCACGGCCAAGGCCAAGCACCCGGGCAAAAGGAAGGCCAAGAAGCGGACCATCGCCGAGACGTCAAACGTCATCACCGAGAAGCTGCCGTCCATCCAGGAGACGGAGACGGTGGAGATCGACCAGGTGAATGTCTTTGCTGCCGAGATCGTGGAGATCGAGGGGGAGCGGCTGGAGGAGGAGGAGGGGGTTGGAGTGGCTTCGGAGGACACGGACGAGGCGGAGCAGCTGGCCGGAGACCTGGCCGGCGCAGAGCGGCCTGGCGAGTCGGCGCTGGCCCTGCTGGCCGACATCACCAGCAAGTACCAGCAGGACAATCTGGACAGGGAGCCGGAGAGGGAGGGCGAGCCCGAGGCGGCCGCCCAGCCCCAGGAGGGGGCGATCTCCACGGAGGACGGCATCCACATCGTGGAGGTTCTGGCACAGGGCGACAAGGTGTTCTGCTGCGAGAAGTGCGGCCGCACCTTCAGACTCTTCTACCACTTCAAGGAGCACCTGAAGGTGCACTCGGGCGAGAACTACGTGTGCCACCTGTGCAGCAAGCAGTACACGAGGGAGAGCGCCTGGAAGCAGCACCTCTCCTCCCACCGCGACGAGGAGGGCGGCAACAAGAAGCCCCGCTGCGTCCGCAAGGTGCACGTGTGCCAGTACTGCGACAAACAGTTCGACCACTTTGGCCACTTCAAAGAGCACCTTCGCAAACACACTGGTAAGCAGTCGTCTCCTTGGCTTCATCTGGTGTGGAAACAGTCCTTTTGGTCAACCGTGGTCTATGCTGTACATCGATCACCCGTTCACATTAGTTTAATTTAGAGATACAGCGTGGAAACTGGCCCTTTGGCCCATACAGTCCGCGCCGACTGGCTGCCACCCATTCACACGAGCTTAGTTTGGAGATACAGCACGGAAACGGGCCTTTCGGCCTACTGAGTCCGTGCTGACCATCGATCACCCGTTGACATTAGATCTACAGTATCCTACTTTCCCATCTGCTCTACACACAATTTGCAACGGCTAATTAACCTACCAAGTGCCATCTCTTTAGTGTAGTTTAGAGATAGAGCGATTAACAGTTTCCAATTAACCTACAAACCTGTACATCTTTGGAGTATGGAAGGAAACCCACGTGGTCACAGGGGTAACGTGCAAACTCCGTACCCGGCACCCAAGGTCAGGATCGAATCCTGGTCTGGTGCTGTGAGGCAGCAGCTCTACCACCGTCTAGCTAGTGTCTCCAGCTGAGTTGGCTTTTGTTTAGCATGGAAACAGGCCCTTCGGCCCACTGATCCCATGCTGACCATCGTTCACACGCGTTCTATGTTATCCCGCTTTTGCATCCACTCCCTACACACCAGGGACAATTTGCAGAGGCCAATTAACCTACTAACCCGCACGTCTTTGGGAAGTGGGTGGAAACCGGAACACCCGCAGAAAACCCGCGCAGTCACAGGGAGAATGTGCAAACTCTATACAGACGGCATCCAAGGTCAATATCGAACCCAGGTCTCTGGTTCTGTGAGGCAGCAACTCCACCACTGTGCCACTTTTCCATGTATATCTGCTAGTGTTGTCGCCAAGTTTAGTTTAGAGATAGTAAGGAAACAGGCCCTTCGGACAGCCAAGTCCGCGCCGACTTGTGATCGCTGCACATTAACACTATCCCACATACACTGGCACAATTTGCACATACACCAAGCCAATTAAACTACAAACCTGTACGTCTTTGGAGTGTGGGAGGAAACCGAAGATCTCGGAGAAAACACACACAGTTATGGGGAGAACGTACATACTCCGTACAGAAAGCATCCGCAATCGGGATCGAACCCAGGTCTCCGGCGCTGCAAGCTCTGTAAAGCATTAACACTGTAGCTGCGCCATTGTGCCGCCCAGGTTATTGGACTAGCATCTAAATTCAGGATGACTAATCCAGAAATGTAAATTCAATTCCTTCCATGGCAGCGGGAGAGTTTATAACTTTAACTTAATATATAAACTAGGGATTTTAAAGATTCCATTCTCAACTCTGCAGAAGTACAGCACCAGAACAGGCCCTTTGGCCCATCGTGACTGCCGAGCATGATGCAATGACAATCTCTCATCTACAAAAAAGACACAAAATGCTGGAGTAACTCAGCGGGTCTGGCTTGATTCATGTAGAGTCTTTTCGCTGACTGGATAGCACGCCACAAAAATGCTTTTCACTGCACCTTGGTACAGTACATGTGCCAATAAACTAAACTGAACATTAGCACTGTTTGGAATTGCTCCTGCAGACACTGTGAACCCATCATCAGCTGGTCAAAACCTCATACAGGTAGTTATGTTCCAATGCCATAGTTGTGTTTGTAAGAAACATTCCATTATCGAAAATCATGTTACAAAGATAACAAAGGACATTTATTGTCACTTACACCAATTGGTGTAGTGAAATTTGAGTTGCCATTTGCAACACACCAATAAAAATAAAACACAACATTAAAAAAGAATGTAACATTAAACATAAAAACATCCCTCCACAATGGTTCCCACTGTGAGGGAAGGCAGCAAAGTCCAGTCCTCTTCCTCTTGTTCCATGTCAATGACAGCTTCAAATGTTAATAACAACATTATTTTTCCTGCAAGATTTAAGAAAATAAATATTTTCAATAACAGTCAGGTTATTTTTATTACTGCGAGCTAACAATACTAAAGTATTACATTGTTTAAAAGGGTATCATTGCACAAGTGTCAATGGAAGCGATTGCTTGTCAATTTCTATGTCCTCCCATGGTGAAACTGACAGACTGTTCTTAAGGGGTAATTATGTCTGATTACCACGAGGAGATTACATGGAATCAGTTCTTTGCCCCTAAACTTTTTTTCCCCAAGCCAGCTTTTTTTGTTGCTTTACAATTTCCAAAGTAGTGTTTAAATGGTTCTCTAGTTCTTAAAATTGCATTATAACTAATTTAGTCAGCTGAATGCGTAGTGATCCTGGTCATCGCTAATATTATATCCAATTTGTGTATTGGAACCACGCGCAGTAGCACATTCACCTGAAATAGAAACAAAACTAGAAAATGCTGGAAAAGCTCAGAACTAGTTTCTGAGGAAGGGCGCAGTTAAAGGAAAGGTTCTCTTTCCACAGATGCTGCCTGATCTGTTGAGTTTTTTTCCAGCATATTCTATTTTTGTTCCAAATTTACAGAATCTGAAGCTATTTAGAAGAGTTTAGTTTAAAGATAACACAGATTAACACATCAACCTAATTGCCCCCATCTATGCTAATCCTACCTGCCTCCCTCTAAACCTTTCCTATCCATGTACCTAATATCTTTTATCCAAATATCTTTTAAATGTTGTTATAGTACCAGCTGCAACTAACTCTTCTGGCAACTTGTTCCATACACCCACCAACCTCTGTGTGAAAGAATTGCCCTTCAGGGTCATATTAAACTTATGTCCTCTGGTTCTTGATTCAGAGTTGGTATTAGGAGGATGACAAATATTTTGGGACATTATTCACTTTAGACAATAGACAATAGATGCAGCAGAAGGCCATTTGGCCCTTCGAGCCGGCACTGCCATTCAATGTGATCATGGCTGATCATCCACAATCAGTACTTTAGAGATACATGTGAAAACAGGCCCTGCGGCCCACCGAGTCCGCGCTGGCCAGCGATCCCTATACACTAGCAAAGTCCTACACCACGAGGGAAAATTTACAATTTTAACAATTGAATATACAAACCTGTATGTTTTTGGAGTGGGAGGAAACCGGAGCACCCGGAGAAAACCCACGCGGTCACAAGGAGAACATACAAACTCCGTACAGATGGCACCCTTAGTCAGGATCGAACCTGGGTCTCTGGCGCTGTGAGGCAGCAGCTCCACCCGCTGCACTACTGTGCCGTCCCTGCTGTTATTTCTGTTTGTAATGTTTTATAATTAATATAACCTCCTGTGTGGGAGGGAATCGATGGGACTATGCGACTGACAGACATAACGGAAGAGTCTTCTCCTCTGCCTCTACAGGTGAGAAACCCTTTGAGTGCCCGAACTGCCACGAACGCTTTGCCCGGAACAGCACTCTGAAGTGCCACCTTGTAGCCTGCACTACAGGTGCGGGTGCAAAGAAAGGAAGGAAAAAGATGTACGAGTGCCAGGTACAGCGCGCTACTTACCTTGCTTGATGCCTCCCTCCCTCCCTCGGCCTATAACGCACAGCTGGTGGGAGTGATGTGGAAGACGAAAGAGATGAATGGGCACAGAGTGCTGGAGTAACTCAACGGGTCAGGCAGCATCTCTGGAGAACAAGGATAGGTGACGTTTTGGGTTGGGCCCCATCTTCAGATTAATTGCAGGGATGGGAGGAAAGAAAGCTGGAAGAGTGGAGGGCAGGACAAAGCACAGCAGGTCATTGGCTAAGAAAGAAACTGCAGAGGCTGGTTTATATCGAAGATAAACATGGAGTGCTGGAGTTGCTCAGCGGCTCAGACGGAGATGCTATCTGACCCGCTGAATTACTCCAGCACTTTGTATCTATCTTAGGTGGTAGGTGAACACAGGCATGGGGGTTCAATAATTACATTCCTTAGTTTAGTTTAGATATACAGCGCGAAAACAGGCCTTTCGACCCACCGAGTCCGCACCGACCAGCGATCCCCGCCCACTAGCACGATCCTACACACTCGGGACAATTTGTAATTTTTACCAAAGCCAATTAACATATGAACCTGTCCGTCTTTGGAATGTGGGAGGACACCATTCATTGATTTATTATAAGGATAGTATGGCGCAACACAACTTTGGATTTAAATCTAATTACAGGTTGGGTGAGGTGGGTGGGGAGGAATGAGAGGCAGGTATATCACCACTTTTTTCTCTTTCTTTTTGTCCATTTATTTATTTTTTCTATTCCTCTCTTTCTTTTATTCACTCTTTGGCTCCACTGCTTTCGTAGTCTAGGGGTTCTATCTTTGCACATTTCACTTTTTCTTTCTTGCTTTTTCCCCTTTCTTTTCCTCTAACTCAAAGCTAAAAAGTTAAAATTGAAGTTGTACAATAATTGTATAATTTTATATGCCGTTGGTTCTATTTTTGTACATTTGCTTCTAATAAATAAAATTAAAAAAAGGAACGTGGGAGGAAACCGGAGAAACCCCACATGGTCATGGGGACAGGGGGGGATCCCAGTGTGAGAGTGAGTCACCACCTGCGTACAGCGTTCCCACATCCCTCTTCTCCACCAAGCAAGGCACACTCCTCTCTCCCCCCCCCCCTCTCTAAAGAAGGAGGGAGAGGGAGGTAGTGAGATCTAAAGGGTAACTGGTTTTGGTCTCCAATCACCTCACAAAGGGCAGCGAACAGTGGTGGTGAGGCAGAAGGGAGAACTCTCTCTCCCCCTCCCCTTCTCTCCCCCCCTCTCTCTCTCCCTACCCTCTCTCTCCCCCTCCTCTCTCTCTCCCCCCCTCTCCCATTCCTCTCTCTCTCCCCCCCTCTCTCCCTCCTTCCCCTCTCTCTCTTCTCTCCAATTTCCTCTATCTCTCTCTCCTCCCCCACCTCACAAAGGGCAGCTAACAGTGGTGGTGAGGCAGAAGGGAGAACTCTCTCCCTCCAATTCTCTCTCTCTCTCCCTCTCCCCTGCCTCTCTCCCTCTCTCCAATTCTCTCCCCCTCCCCCCCCCCCCGTCTCCCTCTCCCCCCCCCCCCCGTCTCCCTCTCCCCCCTTCCTCTATCTTTCTCCAATTACCTCTCTCTTCCCCCCTCCCCCTCCCCCTCCCCCCACCCAATCTGTACAAACTCCGTTACCACAGCACCCGTATTCAGGATAGTACCCGGCTTTCTGGCGCTGGGAGGCAGCGGTCTGCTCAATAAGGATGGCACGCTGGCGCAGCTGGTAGAGCCGCTGCCTCGCAGCGCCAGATACTCTTTCTACGGCAGCGCTAGCTAGCGTATGGAGTGATCGCTGGTCGGCACCGGAGCCGGTGGGTGGAAAGGTCTGCTTTCCACGCTGTATCTCTCAGGTCTAAAGTGTAAGTGACTAACGGCGGTGCCCACCCGTTGTCGTTGGCAGGTGTGCTCCAGTGTCTTCCCCAGCTGGGACCAGTTCAAGCACCACTTGGCGGTGCACACGGGCGAGAAGCCGAACCACTGCACCGTGTGCGACATGTGGTTCATGCGCGCCGGCGAGCTGCGGCAACATGTGATGGAGAAGCACGGGGAGTCCGAGCCAGCAGCGGCTGAGGACGAGCTGACCGAGATCGTGGTGCCGGTGGTGATGATCGACACTGAGGCCATGGAGGGCGAGACCATCATCGAGCA